>DWPA01005198.1:0-12051 GCA_018251375.1 Calpodes ethlius
AGCCAGAACAAACAGACAGACAGACAACAATAAAAA
Organism: Calpodes ethlius; assembly: GCA_018251375.1. NCBI lineage: Eukaryota > Metazoa > Arthropoda > Insecta > Lepidoptera > Hesperiidae > Calpodes > Calpodes ethlius. The sequence goes on from DWPA01005198.1 coordinate 37, forward strand.
AAATGTTATTTTGGTTTATGTACCGTATGCATATGCATGTAGTAATAAGCGGTTATTTCAATATTACAAACAGACACTCTAATTTTATTTATATGTATAGATTAAATTCAAATTCAATTGTTTTCTTATTGTTGTTAAATGCTCCGTATTGGAAGTGAACACTATCGTGATTGTACATCCTTATTAATATTATAAATGGGTAAGTGACTTTGATTGTAATTCTTTCACGGAGCAACAAAGGGTCGTTGCGGTATGTTTTTTTGAGCGGAGATTGTTTGAAAGCTGGAGAGCGTCCTATAGTTTTTACGGCGAAAAAACGTCTCATTTCTATAAAAAATAACTATTAATTTGTGTAATTAACTATCACCATAATAGGTAAGTATTTTTTTGGATTTTATAACAAAGCTATTTTGTATTTATATAAAGCTATATTTTTTACATCTTAATTGCACCGAGCGCAATCAAAGTGGGTCGCTAGTTAATATTTAAGTTAAATTTAACGTTAATCATTCGTGTTTACTGTACTTACTAACCAAATGCCGTAAGCCTGCTGTTTATCAGAATTACAAGCACGTTTGTGACTAGGGATGTCACAAGTTACAATGCAAAATACTTTTGTAACAACTGTTGATGTCGGTTTCGGATATAGATTATCTGAAATGTTTACAACAGTATAAGTAACTAGAATAAGTAACAGTCTATTACCTTGTAATAGGTACATAACTTTATGGAATTTAAAAGGTGCAAATCCTGCGATTTGAAAATTCAAACGACTAGATATCCTATACTACGACTGTTTTAAATCTGTATATTAATTAATAATAGGTGTTATCATATATCATAGCTATACTAGGGTAATAGGTACCGATATAGTAAGGTATTTAGGTAAAATAATTTATAAGCGGTACTTTTAAAAAACATTATTTTTAAGAACAGTTTATCGGATCGTTTAGTTTAATAAGAAGCAGCACAGACATTTAAAGCAACATTTTCAAGATAAAATGTGTAAGAACGTCGTAACTTTATAAATTTAAATGGCTTAAATCTTCTTTAGCTCCGTACTTGGACATTTTTGAAGTCAAATTGCGACTTAAAGTGGCGGAAATGTCACGGCAGCTGAGCAGTTCCTTACCCCGTTTAAATTTAACTACAATTACCTCTTAGACTTTATGCTAGTAATTACTTACTTTTATTTTTTCTGTCTCATAATGCCGTTTAAACGAGGTAACAAGGTCGTAATTTCTTTTAATGTTCTTACACTTCTTACTGTAAAAAATTTTAGTTCTCACCCTTCCCTTGAGTTGTACTAAAATTTGATTGTCATTTATTAAGAAAATTAGTTGATGTTCCGTTTAATGTTAAGTCTTTTTTTTTGAGATTAGTTTAAAGATGTTTGAGTTGATTTCAGGAAAGGCGGTCGAAACGCGTTAAGTTTTAGAGTGTACAACAACACGTTCCAATACACATTGGTGGAAGGGTTAATCGTCAACTCCATTTGGATTCATCGGAAGTTCATATTCCGGCTTACAAAATGGCGCAACAAAGGTTAAACAATAACAATTAAAACAGTTTTAACGTACCCTCTGTAGTAAGGAATAACTTAGGAACTTTTGACTGTCAGTCTCTTATAAAGGCCGCAGTTTAACTAAATCAAGATCTCTCAGAGTTAAAATAGAGACATGGAAAAACTTTTCATTAATTGACATCCATTTTTTCACATGAGTAAAAAATCACTCCATGGAATGGTATTTAATAGTTTTGTAAAATAATTTTGCAACAGCCCTATTTGTGTCTGCCTCAGAGCATACAAAACATATTATGACAGGTGTATAGGGTTTCCAGCATATTAAGTACCGGATAGGTCTGATTATTTTGTATTTTGATTAAACTCTTCATTACTTCATTGTATTATATTGGTGGATTTATTCCTCTCACGCCACCTCGTTACTTCGCACATCTCTGGTGGATTCTTATCGTAAATATTGCCAAGTAAAAAAAATTGCGAAAATTAAAATAGCGTCTTATTCCTTCCAAATATAAACTATAGAATTTATGTCTGTGATGTAAAGATACTTTTTATTGAAGCTCATTGGGTATAGTGTGTCACCCCGATGTACTTTGGCAGAATGGTGAATTTACCATTTATTTTGTTTCTTTGACTATAACTTTCCTTCAAAGAAAATCGTAGAATATTTTTTGACTATAAACTTAACCTAGTTAATATTTTCTTGCTTAGCTGACAAAGGGTTAGTGATGCTGTCAAGAATCCCCGAACACGAAGTAACCTAATAATTAAAAATAAAAAAAAAACAATATTTTATCCAAAATTCTCGAGTAATTTATAACAAGCAATGTATCTCTTTAAGGAATTAAGTATTCAGCAGTAACCGCAAGTAAATCTTGAAATCGAAAACAAATAAAGCATTACTGTCTACAGATTAAGTTATGTTCGCTGTGCACAGATAATTTAAAGCCGACAGATCCAAATATATCTTGCGTACAGATTCAATACTCTGTCGGTGCAGCGAAGCATCGTGCGCGCTTCCGCCACAGGACAGTTATATGTTGACTATAAAACGGGCAGGAAACATCGGACATTTCTTATTGAATTTTTAATAACGTTGTGGTACTTGCATTGGAAAAAGCTTGAAAAGGATTGTAATCTCTAACCATTTTCATGACATGACAGGATTCCTAAACAGTTTTTTGGTAATATTATACAAACGGGTAGATACGGTCTATTTATGTAATCACAGGATGGATTTACAACACAAATAAGATGTCACTAACTCCCTCGACCCGAAAACACTCATTAATCTTCCACATAAATGTCATCCCGAACAACTGGGTTATGGAATCTTGAATATACAAAATACCGTCATTTAAGAAAGTGAATAATAACTGTCTAGTTATTATAAAAATCCTGTAAAAATCGATGAAAAAGATTATCTTTCTAATTAAATAATTAATGAACCAGGGAATGAGTTTAGACTCTGTACTGCTTTTACAAGCTTTGTTTACAAAAAAAAGTCCTATTAACACGAAAGGTGAGTTTTCAGGAGAATATTGTCCCTACAAGTTAGAATATCCTGATTCAATCAAATCCCTGGCCGCAGTAACCACAGCCGACAGAGTACAGGAGTCATTTATAAACTGTTATTATTAACAAACAACACCATATGTTTTTAGCAATTAGTTGTCGGTGGCTTAAAGTAAACACTGTCTGTGGGCTTTTAGGGTTCCGCAGTCGAAACTAAACCTTCGTAGTTTCGTCAAAATCAATGTTACTCTAAATGTTTAATAGTCAGAACATAATCTAAAAAGAGTTGGTAACAAATAAAATCTACTTTATGTTCTTCTGCTTATGGAGGCGTTTAAATATTAATTTCTTAAAGACATGTCTCATTATGATGAAAAATTGGTCTCGTTGTTAAGATCGATAGATTTGACATTAATGAAAGGAGTAGGTTGGTACTATATTTAAGTATGAACTTCTAGAAAGCAGTAAATGGAGTCGCTTAGTATAAAAAAATTGTTGCAATATTTTACACTATCGTTTCAAACGTAACAGCTATCTGTTTGCTGTTTCCTAGCTATGAAAGGCAAACAATAAAGGATTGTGCACGTGTATTACTAAAAGATAGATAAACTGCATGCATACTCCTTTCCTAAGTAATCAGCTAAAAGCCATATTGATGTCAGCTTGAGTCTAATGGTGACCCCGATGCGCTTCAGAGAGGAGTAGAAACGAGGTTGCAATCTTGAATGTGCTTTTTTGTTTTTGGGGAAACATTTGTGTATAGTATACCTAGATTAGGAAGCGATGGCTTTCTGTAAGTAAAAGGTCGACAAATGATCTGTCGAAGGTGAGATGATGAAAGAAATACTAAGAAGTACTGTCTCTCAAGCTCCCAGCTCCAGCATGACTTGACTCTCGATAGTTGATGTCAGTCCAAAGGATGGTAGCTGGCCAGTCTGGCTTTATGAAAATATAGTATTAATGATTTAATAATAATAATACCTTATAGGATTTGGGTCAGTTTTTTAGGGCATCAAATACCAACTAGTATTAAAATATATTTCTTTTTTTACTATTGCAAAATAGGAAATGGGGTCACCTATTAGCTATTAAGTTAAGATCCAAAAGCAGTTTTAAATATATTTGTCTTCGGAAAAAAGACTACAGAGCAGCGTTACTCTCTAGAGCGATCCTGCCCTAGTAGTAATAAAAAAAATCCTTACCCTAATGTTAGATATATGGTGGTATCCTTGGAAAATATAACATAAAATAGTTAGGGAAATAGTCTAGATCTCGGCTACATTAAATAAACTTCAAACCAAGCAGTCGGTTCGTAACGAAGGTATGTGACGTGTGAATTACATTCGCTAGAGAACGCTAGGACGCAAGAACCGTAGTTTGCCGAGCCCCCGAGAGCTCTTCAGAAAACGACGACCCGTCGTCTTGTGCTATAGAATTCAGTACAGATATAGTTAATACATCTGTTTTTAGATTTTATTTTGCTTGTTATTAATTTGTTTTTTTTGGTTTATCATTTCTTGGAAATATTTGAGTGTGTATTGTATTGTAATCAATTCAAATTTTGTTTTTGTGGCGGGCTTCACCAACAAGTCTTTTTGGTGCCTTTCCAATTCAGATATCTTCCCCAAGATTATTACTTTCAAAGTCGTCTTTTTACCCGATTTAGCTAACTACTATCCTGCCTCTAAAATCAATTGTGTATATAAAGAGCTGCAAGTATCTCCAAAAAATTCAGAAACGACTTCACCGCTTCTTATTTGACGTATTGATATACGTCTGTGAGATAATTGATATTAAGTATATGACTATGTACGATATTATCCGTCGAGTCCATAAAAGACCCTAAAAAATTTTAATCCATTTCCCATAAAATCCCCCTACAATGAATGGCCCATTGTTACAACACTGTTCTGGATAAAGATCTCGGATCACGACCGTCCTGCATGGCTGACCACCCTACCATCCCTGCGATCCCTAACCCTATCTAACTTAGCTTTAGTTATTTATTGCCAGTCGATTCCTCACGGTTGATCTCGGGTTCCTTGCTTCTAGTTTTCGAGGAACGAGTCAAACTGAAATAGTTATGTGAAGTATATCAAATCAACTAGTGATTGAGTTTACTTTACTCTTCTTCTGATAATTTAAATACTGTATTAAAAAGTATAGTATTAAAAAGTTTCTTGTAATTTTGATTTCGAAATTGATATAAAACCATAAAGAGTGCAAAGTTTTCTTTGAAGACAATTTTCATAACAATGTAAGGAATGTTCAAATTATGATGAAATTGATTAGTGAAATTCCACTTTTAATAAACTAAACGGTTGTAATTTTGTTGTTTATTATAACAGAGTACATTTTTAAAGCCGGCCTTTCATTGAAACCTATTTCTATTATTTTATTAGTCAACCAACATATTTCCACCACCATGAAATCTCGACGCAGAAACATGACAATGAATTTTTAAGAAAACTGATGAATAATAATAAGTTTGCGCATAGAAATGTCCTAAATGAGTCTCATGTGTCCCAAAGGCTTGTGTGTTCAAAATGTAATAAGAGAAACGCCATTTTCTCCCCTCCTTGTATATTAGGTTTGTTGAGACAATCACCCGTGATGATGCCCTTCTAAATGCACGTGAAATAACGCTTAGAAATGAGGAAGGGAATTTAGCGTTGCATATTCTACAAATCTTCTTAAATGAAAATGCAGTAACGGTTTTATCCAACTAATCAACGAATCATAATAATATTATAAATGTGAAAGCTTGTGACGATGTTAATATATTTATATTTCCATCACGCGCTAACCGTTGTGCGAATCAAGATGCAACTTGGCACACAGTTAGACTACGTCCAATGTGGACATATGTTGCAAGTCTATACTCTGGGTTGTTTTGGACGGCAAAATGAGTTTAAGAAATTAACGGATGTGCGGATTCGAATAAAACTTGAATCACATATGACCTGTTTCATGACATTATCCTGGAAATAGGTTCCTTCGGGATGAATAGTGATGAAGAATGATGAATAATATGCGGTTAGAGGTTTTAATGTACGTTAATCGAAATATAATATGAAAATTAATTTTTCGTCCAAAATTCCTCTTCGCAGATGAAACAATGTTTGGAGTTGTTATAATTATAGTTATAATGGATCAAACAAATATTGCAATTGTAAGTACTAGCGTGAATAGTCCTGTTCTTCTATACTCTGGCATTTATAAGCACTTGAATATTCGCTTATTGGACATAAATTCCAGGAAAAAGAAATTCAGACCGCGTCTATTCCACGCGTTTATTTCCCAGTGGATCGAGATGATACGGCGATTAGGGAATCTTTCAATTTCTGAGTGATCTATTCGAGGAAAATAAATTGGAACGAAGCGACCAATCGACTCATTTTAAAATAAAATTATTATAAGTTTAGTTGACAGATTGGTAGAAGGGCTCCTTTCTGGACCTATCCATGAATCATCTGTCATGGACTTAAGTCATCATTAAAAAGGAAATACATATCTTTTTGGACATTCTCAAAATTCAATTAATTAATTATCCGAATGCCAATTTCCGGCAGCTATCAAGAAGTCATAAAATAAGTAATTTTACGTATTAACTTAACCAGAAATTATGAAAATGTAGATTGTTGAAAATAAGCTTGCCTGCCAAGGTCCGCAATGATAAATTATAAAAGTTCACAGTCGATATTAGGAGGATGACAGATAACGAGGAATGAGCATTACATACGCATGGATGATGTAAATAAACTTGCACCTCAATCGTTCAGCAGGGAACATCAAGTGCATGGCATTCTTTAAAATTACCAATTTAGTATCACTTTTCATTATCAAAAAACACATTTCTCCACATGTGTGCATGTCGGCGATCGTAAGCATACGACAGAATCACACACGTCCATATTTTTTATCCTTCACATTAGGCCAAAGTAATTTTAAGAAAATTAGCATCTAGGTATTATAAATCTATAGCTAAAACAGCAATATCGATTCCGTAAAGACTTACCATAACCTCTGATAATTAAACTGAATGTATTGAAATCGAATCGTGTATATGCAACGACGTAATAAGTATGAATACAAACGACCATGGATTAGCTGAGATTACCGCACGGGCAGTGAGCACCGGCTTATCTAACCCGCCAGGGAGGGGCTTTACCCATAGCGATGGCATACAATGAGACGAATAGAAATACATAATAAAATTTACGTTTAGCCACATTGTATGACACGTTGTGGACAAAAATAAATCAATGTATATAAGACTGCTACGAATTTTTGGGAAGACTATGACTATTCATATGAGATTCCGTCAAAATTTACGTAAATGCAAACGGTAAATTAAGTTATGCTAACGGTAAATTATAAATCAAATGTTCTTATATTCTTATGAGAGATGTTTGTTGCAACTTCGATGTCGGTTTGGATATGATATTGTGATGTGGGCAGGAGATTCTTTCACCATTTTTTCTCGTCTTTAACTAGACATAATTCCGAAATGATGGTACAATAAAAATCTGAAACGCACGTCTAACACACGAAAGTTCGTTGCCGTTCATTTTCACGTGTGGTATTTCTTGAAACGATAGCAAAGTATCACTGTCAAAATGTTTAGTAAACACCAACTGCGCAATGATTTCCTCTCAATTCATTGCGCAATATTTTCCCTCAAAATATCGTTACAAAAACTGCCCTCTCATGTCTTAAAATGTCGGTTTTTTTACCTTCCAGATCCTTAATAACTCTTTCAGTTTGTCTCACAACCTTTCCCTTGATGTTTGCTCATTTTTCTTTTTGTCATTCTTCTTTTTCATTCTACGTTTTTGGAAATCCCTTGCCTTCAAATATGCGGTGCACAGTCACTTGACAATTTTAAAAACAGATTAAGGAATTCTATGCTGTGAATTAACCTTTACTTTTTACTTCATTAGCTCTGGTTGCAGTTTATACGAATTATAAGAAAATTGTTATATACATACATATTTCTACATCGCTACTTCATTTAGTTCTATACCATTTTATTATTCTCCAAATAATAGATCACTTCCAAATAATAAATCTATCTAGATAGATTCTCCAAATAAAGCTCTCTGGCTGAGATCTCCCAATGAGCGTTAAGGTCGCCTTTTTTACATTTTACGTCATCTTCTAAATCCCAGTATTCATAAACAAGTACAAAGGATCTCTAACTACAAATAAAATGTATTGATTTATTGCTTACATATTTTATGTTTTTTAAAGTAAAGTTAATACATGACAGAAACTGATGCATGGTTACATCTGCACTAGCATCCATTAGTTTAATAGATCTATAGTATACCTAAATAGAAGCGTTTCCCTAACGGAGTGGTTAACGTCAACATTGGTTTGCTATAAAAAACCTGAAAACATCATGTCGAACATTCGCTCCCCGCCGAGACGAGGCTGCAAAAGCCATAACGCGGCTAATTCAGCCGCAAGCTTCTTCCATCGTCGTAAGTACAATAACAATGTTCAGAGCAATCGGCTAAAAGCCGTGCCAATGTCGCATAGAAAGGCTTCAACTAAAGTCTACGCTGACTTTAGTTATAACGAGAATTCCGCAGACACAGCTGCTTTCACCTTAGTTCGCTAAAGTTCATTTTGAAATGGATTTCGTTAAATGTTTACCAGAGTAATCTGGTCCTTCGTTCATTGCCTTTTTCTTGTTTTGCCTGCTTTGTTTGTTCTTAAAGATCTTTAATTCGATTTGATTTTTTATTTGAAGGTAATCTGAGTTTGAAAAGCCGTCTTCGTCTAATTTATTGAAGGCTTATATGGACCTTGCCAAAAGTTTTTGGATGTAAGTTAGGATTTAAAAAAAGATTCGGAATTTACACGTTACTCAAAATTACAGGAAATATTTAAAGAAAACGGAGCAGAATTAGTAAATGAAGAAAAAAAAAAATTTTTTTTGTCAAATCTTTGTCATATTTCCTTATAAAAACTGCAAAGTCCAATAAAATTCGTCATTCATAAATATCTTTGTAAGTTTAATTATTATTTTTATTTAAATTTGCACAGGAATATTTCAGTCTATCCATGTCTTCTGGTTTCTGATAAGAAGACATTAATTAGTTTATTCCATTCATTATTCTCCTCCAGCTAGGGTCAATTTATAAAACAATCCTTATAACCTTAAAACTAATTACGAGGGTATAAATTACTTCCTTGACTATTCAATGTACTGGATTTAATAAGGCAAAGACCACGAGAGCCCTAGCAATTAGTGACGTGCATGTTCTAATACAATGGAGTCACAGTGGAATAATTATTGCTCAAGAATATGGGGTTAGTGCGGGGATCAAGAGTCATAGAACCGTAAACCATAAACAAAAATTAACAGACCACGAAACAGATAAGAAACAGAAAAATATTTTTAAAAATGTAACTTAAACTTAAGAACCAAGAAAAATATTTCAGAATTAAGCTAAAGAGCGAAATAAGAATATTTTAGTAAAAAACGTTGACGTAGCCTCGAGCGAAAACTGTTTTAAATATTACGTCGTTTCAAATAGAAACATGGCACAACAGTTGGAAAAATATTTAAGATTCCATCTTTAAAAAACTACGCTGCCGCCAATGAAAAATGTGAAATAATATCGCTAAGTACGCCAAGGAAAATGAGCGTGGAGTTGCTAAAAAATTAAAATGGGAACCCTACTGCCGATGAAATACATTCTGACGCTTTCATTACGGAGAAAGAAATGCCTACATTAGTTACAGTATGCAAAATCATATTTGCTGACGCTATTAGACGAGTGTTTCACCTATGTGCAACTGCCATACGTAATAGGGCTGCCAACTGTACTTTAAATAAAGTTATTTTTATAACGATAAAGTTAGTACAGCAACATTCGTTTTGAGTCAGAACTAATCCTTGAGTTTCTTTTTAGAATAGCGGTAATCATAGATTTAGGTGTATGCGCTAGTATCCTAAATCAAGCTACGTAGATTTTATTAGATTAGATAGATGTATTGTTAAATTAGGTTCTAAATTCGAAAATTATTTTTTTAAAAGCAACCGTTTTATATATTGATCATTTTTTAATATCTACAAATCTTACGGTTTTACTTTTAAATATTTTAGTTTGTTATCAGTATATTTATAATTATTTTAAATATATTTCTACATCTGCTGTTTGTTCTGACTCATTTAATGATATTTTATAAAACCATATAAAATAACGTAACATATTCATTTATATTAATACATTTGAAATTTTCCAAATTATTTGTTTTCCACACACTTGTTTGAGTGTTTTTTTTTTAATTCATACTTTTCTAAATTTCTCAGTTGCCTATTTATACATATTGCAATTTCGTCATTTCGCCATTTTGTTTTATTTTATAAAAGGAAATGCAGTGTCTTCGTTGTTAAACCTAACGTGTAATAATTAAAAATTATAAAAAAATAATGAGTGTAGGTGGCCCCGCAACTAGATGGACTGACGACCTGAAGAAGACATCGGGTATTTGCTGGATTCAGAAGACTCAGGAACGGTCCAAGTGGAGGCCAATGTCTAGTAGTGTTATTTCAAAGGCTGAGAGATATATATATAAAAATATACAATGTTGGCTACGATAAATCAGATACCAATTGACTGGTCACTGGGAAATGATTAAGTTACGGAATAGAGGCCAGAGTTCAGTAATTACATAAACGTGAGAAATGGCCATGTTTACAATGCTTCTTAGATACTTTCCAAAGAATACTTGCTTTTGTAATTCTGAAGTTAAAATAATGAAGTTACAATCGATTTAAAAAAAGTAATTCTTACATGGCTCTGTAAAATGGATTGTGATGACGTAGAAAGTATGTTAATTTGATGTGATAAAGATTTCATTCACAAACACTTACATACACACTTATTTACACACAGACACACACACAACACACAGTAGTCCACACATATCTATACTATATTTTGTGTTCTTTTTGCTTCCTGACGTCTGTAAGTAACTTAGGCCACTAAAATAAATAAAGTAAAACATTATATTAAATTAAGTCGCGGGCACATCTTGTACTAAATAATAATAAAAGTTCACTCCGCTGGCAAGCGACGTCTTAAACCGAGGACTATACCCAACAATGGTGCTCGTAGAAAACATTCTATCTTGTTGCGAACACGAAACCCCTATTTCTCTAAGTAGATGAACTAGGTTTATTTTTTCGCAAATATGATCTTCTTGGCTGAGTATCTCCAGGTTCACCCCTCTGTACACGAGCTGTAAAGGTCACCACGGGCACAAGCAACAGTCCGTTCCAAAAAGGAAACTAATTATCAATCCAAGGCAATTAATGTAATTAAGGGTACTAACAATTAAAGCATTTTTTATGTTATTATTGTTTTTTATATTATTATTAGATATGGATATAGCCCTGCAGATTTGACCCAAAAGGAATAATGACGTAACTTTACAAAAAACACATTACCAATGCATCATGTGTTTTATAAAGCGTTAGTAGGTATTAGTTATATCCACAACCGAATGATGTCATACGGGATAAAGAATGCTGATCCGGTAATATACTGTGATGGACTAAAGCCAACACATTATTTGATATTGTCGCAACTCGCAATAAGTTAGGGTTAGTCCGTTTGAAAATGCTTTGAAACTTGCGTAGTATTTACTGCATCATAACAGCTTTCAATGGTAATTATGATGAGCTGTGGTTTAAACTGACCCAAAGCATTATTATTGTGTTACACACATTAAATTTACAGCTAACACTGTGTTGGTCGTATTGGGTGTTCGACCTTAATTTATATTTGCGTGTTTTGTTTCTGCTGTATGCCGGGTAGTGAAAAACATTCAGAAGAGTGTAAAAGTGTATTAAGTGTAAAGTATATGAGTTAAAACTAACGCTCTCGCGTGATTCGAACGTCGAGAGGATAGAGAACAAACAATGTTGCCAACATGGCAAGGTGCACAGACTTTAT
>DWPA01005199.1:0-12050 GCA_018251375.1 Calpodes ethlius
GAAAACAAACGGTCACGTATTTTAAAATGTACAAGTCATAGATTAATATGGGGAAAAGATGGAGCCTTGCTAATTATTCGTCGAAATTTAATTTTTACAAAGAAAAATCCATTTGAACTTCGCTACCTGTCAAAGATGTCAAAGTTTCACACTGACAATCGTCAAAACAAAGTCCGGATACGGCAAAAATTTCAACATTCAATTGTACGTGAGAGAGTGAGACAGAATTATATTTTAAATATTACTTTTCCCCGCATCATCTCTCATACTCATCGTTCTAAGGCAGAGACGTTCACATTTATTGAATTCATTAGAACGTTGCAACGTAAACCTTACGAAACGTCGACTTAACTAGCAAACTTCAATTGCAACGTTAGCGAAATATGTTCAGATAAGACTTCTCAGAGACATTTGCATACGAATGTACATTTTTTGCGCATAAGTGTACATGAGCTCGTTTTGTCGAGAGCTGTAACGTAGTTGTTTATCGCTTTAATAAAGGAAACGAATTGGTTCTCTACGGTTAATTAACAACTTGTGACCAGTTTTGGCACATAGAAATATGTTGTTCTCAATGTACAATATTGCCCTTGGGTGCAACGTTTGCAACTGTGTTTGCGAGCCAAAAGCGATTTTATACATTAAGACGGTCACGGTCATACACCGTTTTGTTGTTATAAATTATATTTTTATTTATAAGGTCTTTTACTGGAGTATGACGTTTATACGGTTTATTTTAAAGTTCGCCTGGGATGAAAAGGCCTTAAGACCTGCCAATTACTCGACAGGGCAAGTTGCTTCACATTACCTTGTATTTCAGGAAGAAGTGTTTTTGGGCAATTGACTCTTATAAATGCTTCCGATATGGCTCAACGATTGCTAACTAACGACAATCAGAGACCTATAATTTGAAACGACCTTCGAATCACGCTAACAATTATAAAATTTAGCAAATACATGTATACTATCAACGAGAATTACGTAACGCTTAAGATAGATTGCTTATTTTTGACAAGCCGTTGGGTTGAAAGCACTTTCAAACAACCCATGTTCAGTGACGAGAACTAATTTCACTTACTTAAAACATCATCTTCAGATGTACATAGACAATTCCAGACACGAACATCATTACGCCACGATAGCATCAGTTGGACCCTCGCTTTTTATTCTACGCACTACTAACGACTAATATAATTAAAATAAACAACAACACAAATGAGGTTCATGACTTCAAATGTCAGCGATTGTTCGGTTGGCTGCTGGTAACGGACTTTTGATTCTACGATTGTGAGTTTGAGTTTAAATTCGTTTTCAGCGAAATTAACTTAACTTTTATGACAAAGAGGATTTTACGCAAGAAAACAACGTGTATAATAGCGAAGAGTAAATTGGTTTTTATCGTCTCAAAAGCAAAAGTGTCAAATGAAAAATAAAATTATGTTTGAGGAGACCAATTAAAATTCAATTTGCTAATGTCTGCTACTCGGTTGTTACAATTTTATTGCGATTTTAACTGAATGAGAGCATTATTATTGCTGAATATAAAACTAATATCTAATCGTCATTCCTTTAAATAATAGTAGCTATTACTTAGCTTATTACATATTATCGTAAATCTTAATTATTAGCCCATCTAGCTACTTACGACTTACAAGCACTTCATTTGAAATGAACATTTTGCGTTTAAACTCTTCTAAGCTTGTAGGTTTATAATTATCGACCTATTTACCTGAAATAGTTTAAACAACTTACTCAATTTAATTTCTCTTACATAGTAAACTAAACAAAAATTAAACATTAACTTCAGTTCTACTTTAGCGTGACCATAAAGAGCTGAACAGATGCTATTACCACTACAGCAGAGTCTGGACAATGTAACAATTTATAAATCATATTCCAAATGTCAAAACTGTCGAAATTACATGTCATTTATGTCATTCTAAGTTTTGAATCGACGACTCCTGTCACTCCGCACATTTGACGTTACCAGTGTCGATATCACTAGTAAAATGTCTTGCCTCCCTGAAGGATAGGATTCTTTAATATTATGAGTAGGAAAATTCGATAAAAGCTTCCCTATTTTATCATCACGCTTCAAGTTCTCTTCAAAGTTTACGCTCGAGTGTGTAGTGATAAAGCCTAGAGTATTACGAGCTCACCGCTCACCCCCACACGGCACGGACCCTGCGTTACCAACTGGGGATATCTCCGGAGCGGCCCCGCGGAGACACCGTATTGCGGAGTCACGCGATTTCAGCCGATGCTTCCCGCTCTGGTGATATAACGTGCGAATGTTCTATTTATGGGCAAACTTCTGCGAGACCTTCACGCCCCATTACAGTATACCGTTATACCAATTTATTGTACACCACCTCTATTGACTTTCAAAACCATCGAAGGGAGATTGAAAATTTATGCTAAATTTTTTCTTGTTACTTAAATCGAAGTAGTAAAAACCGATATAGTGCACTTAATTCAAAATGGTTAGTTCACTGAAACTGCCCGCCTATGAAGTAGACATAGATGTATTGCTGTATATAAATAGTGAAGTGATACGAATCGTTTGGAAGCGTTACTATTTATATCTAAAATACTGATTCCTTTACTAATATTACCTCGATAAAAACTGTCTGTATCAGAAGTTAGAGGCATATACAAGACATATCAGCCCAAAACTCCTCCAAAACAGAAATAGTTAAATACAAATATCCATGGTCGCAGTAAGCAAGTAAAGTAAAAAAAGGTCAAAGATTGACCTTTCCTTTTGCTACTTATATACCAAATACTACGAAAATATTTTCCCTGGTATATTTAACACAAAATAGATAGAACTATAGCTCTTAAATAACTTGTTTAATGGACAATGTTTACAGTCAGGAAGATCAGAATATCATATATTATTCTAGTAAGTAGTACAATTTAATAGGTGATAAAATGTAATTAACGCCAATATTATATTAATACTAATTCATGTGACGTCAGTTATTTGAAACGGTAAATTAGTAGATAAGTACCGGCAACAACAGGAAAATATCGAGAATATAATAAATATACACATAAACGCGTACATAACAAACGTTAATATAAATTGTCGTCTTAACGACATAGCTAACGTAGAAATAGAAAAAGTACCCGCAAAGACGCGACACAAATGAGTTCATAGCCTAATCTTATACGAAATAAAGAATGTAGCATATAATTTAAATATTAAAATGCAAATGTATTTAATATCTATACTGTTCGCGGAAAATAATTTTACCCGGTGACAGATCTGGAATGAGAATAATAAAATTCCGGTATTGGCTCCGAATATCGGCATAACGCGGATAATTTGAATATTCTGTTTGGGAGCAGCAAACAATTATAGAATACGTATTCAATCCCATTAAAAAAATCGGTCTCTTCTGAGTGACGGTGTGAAATTCGAGTAGTTCTATGAGATTTTTCTAAAAGACATTTCGACAACAATTCCACAGGAGGGATTTTTAAACCTACTTGGCCTACTGACAACGGTTACAAATCTAAAATATAAAAACAACGTTTTAAAAGGATGCAGTCACGACAATCTGCACACAATAACCGAGACGTGGGACGAGTGTATTGGCAAACGATACAAAATCACTACAAAATAGAACCACATGAAAAATTACTTTCAGTTAGAACAACATCGGTTGCCAATACTGAAACGTAATAATCATCCTTAATCGCGTTCCAAAGCCTGCCATCCAAAACTGACTCTTATGCCTTTGAAGTAAACGTCACCGATCGCCGCGCCGGCCTCGACATAGTTCATTGTTATTACGGCTAGCCACAAATAAATCACGTACACATTGACGGAACAAAAAAAAAATTTGTAGGAGGCATGTTCGCAGAACGCGGTCTCGTACCGAACGCGGCGAAAATAGATATTTGCGCTGTTAACTGTGAAGTCATAAATTATAGTCTGTGGCAAGCAAGGGTGGCCATTAAAGACGCCACGTGTATTCGGCTGCGATTTAGACAACGTCCCCGGTGTTGGTCTATGCGATTGTAATCTGCCGTGCACTGATTACGATTGTGCACTATTATATAATCGTGGGAAACTTTTTAAAAGTCAAACTAAATGCTCCTTCAAGAAAGCCCTACCTTGTGTTGTGTCGCCAGATAAAGCAGCAAGAAAATAACGAGACGTTTTTTCCCTACACACATATGACACTCGTGAGATGTCTTGAAAATAATTATGTAGACGATGAAAGGTATTAACCTTTTTTTCTTTGCATTTTTTATTGGTCGTAACATTTAATTGCATAATTATGTGGTAGAGTGCTCATTGATCGCTTTACGATACGCTATATGCCATAAGACGAAAGACAAATTTGATCTCACTTCATCAAAATTATCAATTAGTGTTCGCGCTTTACAACTATGTCAAAGGATTCCAAATACTGCTATTAAACGTTCGTATTATCGCCAAACAATCGGCACGAACAACGTTGCAGTACTCAAAATCGATTTCCATTCGAACTACTTAATCATCTCTAGTGGACATTATTTTGTACGAACGATCGAAACACGGCGAACAACACTGGCGATAAATCTAGTTTTGGAGCGAGGTCAATCAGTCGTCGCTACCGGCTTAGAGTCAAAGCTCTGTATTCGCGGAACACTTCGGCTATTTTAGTTATCAGTTTCTTGTTGCCAAGTCGATAAGACGAGAGCGAACACTGTTGTTATCATAGAACCGGCAGTCTTCTTGAACGATAAAGAGACGTCTACGTTATTTGTGTT
Source organism: Calpodes ethlius (assembly GCA_018251375.1). Taxonomy (NCBI): domain Eukaryota; kingdom Metazoa; phylum Arthropoda; class Insecta; order Lepidoptera; family Hesperiidae; genus Calpodes; species Calpodes ethlius. The sequence continues at coordinate 4,768 of DWPA01005199.1, forward strand.
CGAACAAATATTATCTTCCTTCTTCATAATAGGTGTAAATGTTTTACGAGCAAAATAAATTTCGATGTAAACTCCATTTTATTGCAGCAACGCGCAATACTGCAACACCTTTATTGTTTGACAATCATATCGAGCGGGCTTCCTTTACCGAGTCTACTTCGTCTTTTATAATTTCCTCTGGGGATAACAACTCGGGCACGTGTTACATTACATGCCCTACGGTTATCGTATTTGTTTTAATCGTATTTCGCACTAACTCGCCCATACCGGAGATGGAGCGCGTACAATTATTAGCAACACCCACAATTACTTCTCTAAACCTGGAGGCTAGAATAATCGAATTAAACATTCAGCAGTGATTTCCTATTTGCATAACTTACTATTTAAATGGGCGTATGTTACAATGCAATATAAAATGATAATAATTATGTTAAAACAGTAATCACTGAAGGCGCTGAATAATTTAAAGATTTTAATAGCGAGGTAGCGACGAATGTGGAAGGCAATTTTCCGAAAGTGCTTTCGAATTGCAGGCACCCAGCACTCGCGACGAAGGCTACGTGCCAAGACATCGACTACTTTTACGTACAAACAAATTGTATTTGTACTAAAAATATTGCACTTTCATAAAATACTTCGTAGAACCGAAGATATGGAGCATTAATATCGTAATCTTTTGATACCTATTTGCTATCTTGTTCTATTGCAAAATCTAGACTACCCCAAAGTATTGGCAAACAATATACTGGATTAAAGCCAGTAGGAGTATAAATCATACGCAGTTATTTATAAAACCTTGTTGACCCACAAGAACTCACCAGTTTGAAACTAGAACGCATTAACTTTAAACTTTCTTAATATTCAATTATAACTAATTAAAATTCACCCAAAAAGCATATTTCACTAATCTAGATCGTCACGTTATTTGAATGCGGAATTTGTTCGCGACTTGAAGTCTCTTTCGTTGATGGTGCTTACGAAAAAGAATTTTAAAATAGAACTAGTACAAACAGTAAATCAGCAATCGTACTGAAACCAGATAAAAATATAAAAGTTACTGAAGTTTATTTCAAGAAGATGGCGTCAATCCATTAATGACTCGATACAGAGTAAGGGTATCTTCAGTAGAAGGGATTTGTAATTCAAAAGCATAATTGTCCTAAATTTGACTTAAGACACGGACTAGAGCTGCTTACTCACCAATAACAATGCCACTATTAATTCTTGATATGGAATTATTGTAAGATCTTATTACACAGTGAAACTAAAAAGAACTGCGCAGACACCTAATAACAGTATAATACCTAAAGAGCTAAAGGTAAAATCTAAATTATAATGATACAATCCACATAACCAGTAGAATTGAGCAAAATTACCTAACGTGGGCATCGGTATATTGGCCGGCAAATTAAAGAAACGAGATACCTAATGAAACATGTCGGACAAGCGTGTGACGACGTATTAAACATAACACAGCTTACCTTTTAACCCATATCATTCCCGTTATAAGACTCCCGGTACGTTGTAAACATCTCCATCCGACAATATCCAATACCATGTCTCTGGTAATAAACAACGAGGACATTTTATATGGGCATAAAACAGTTGAAACCCTTTTAGTTTCGGTTTTATAGGTTACTTAAACTACGTGTGGCTATAAGGTCAACTGTAAAGTTGTAAATATCATGGAGAAGTTACGCAACGCTCGCGAACCGTTAAGATCTAGAACGGGTAAACGTGCAATATGCAACTCGCAACTACCGATGCCAAAAATTATAAAAATTTATGCAATTCGCATTTACAAATGAATAGTAACGACTGTTTTAACACTTGTAAATTTCAACTCACTTTATTTTAGCGCTCAAGATTATTTGTTACAAAAAATAAAACATTGTAAAAGTAAGTTTTAGTTTTGAGGAATGGAATAAAACTTTGAATTATTGTATTTTTTGATCCCTGTAATTTTTTGTTAACTTTCTTCATTTAATCACGCTGTCTTTACTACATCTTTAGTTACTTCTTTACCTTCATAATAAATGTAAGTAATTAGCAATTCACTAAACAGCAACGTCAAGTATCAACCTGGCTGTATGTAAGTATATGAAGATTAATAGTTTAGTTGTATGAATCTTGAAAGATCTGTTGCAACACCTTTTTAAACTATCAAATTCAAATAATAAAAAAAAAAATACAAATGTCTCATACATCTAAAGGCTTTGAACTCGAATACGATACAGATAATAGACGCTTTCGTTACAAAAAAACAGTACATGATGAATTATGAAGTTAGATCGATCAATCAATAGATCAATGAACCCAATCAAATTCATCATCATTATCTTCAGATCATATGAAAACGTACATTAGTTTAACCTTGAACTCAATAGAGTTATATATTGTAGAAACGATCAGACATGCGGTCATACTTGCGTAATAATTTATTCCATTTAGATTTACTTTGCATAGTTGTTTGAGAATTTGTCACCATTTATCAAAGATAGAAATAGAACACTCCATGTTTCATAAACACATCTAATAAGTCTTCGTTTTCAAAGCAAGTAAGTTGCAAATGACACTTCAATAGCAGCACCTTATTAGAGATCGATAAAGAATATGGATCGTGCAATAGTTATATCGGTCATCGACTTTTAAGTATAAATACCAAATAAAACAATATCAAATAGAAGATATATTTCATTCCCTATCTATAAGTCCCCTCGCTTGTACACAGTATACACAAACCAAATGGATCGTTCAGAGGGAATCCATTCGCTGATAAGCTGACAAAGTTGTGTACACGCTTTATTGGTATTACGGAAAGCTTTCATTACATACATTATCGAATCTTATATAGATAAAATCAGTGCTATGGCGATGGAGTGTCCATCGGTACAGTCCAATATGAACCGAAATCTTTATTGGCTAGAGTCCGAATTTCCGTTATCTAACTGTAGACTCGTGTTATGTAACACATTCGATATCACGTTGCAGGGTAAATGATCCGACCTTCGCACGCTTCGTTGGACTTTCCCGCAACACGACCGCGACCCATACAATCAATGTATCTGTGTACTCTACTAAGTTCAATTCCATCTTTTATTGCTATACGATTGTGATGGGTTTTCGTACGGAGCTAAATAACAGGAGAACACGACACGGTCATTGTATTCATTTGAACGACGAACGTTCCCCGAGAGACTTTCCCAATTTTCTCTTCCCCGAATAGAAAAGAGTTAACAATTCACTCGACAGATGTTTTCTCTCCCAGCGAGACGAAACACGTGTCCGTGTTCTAAGAATCCGTCCACTTAATTCACTTTAAGGAAGGGCAGAGCTAAGATGTAAACTTCACGTTACAATCATGATTTATGACTTTGCCGCGCTAAATATAACAAGAAAATCATGTTCAGGATATTTAATCAAAGGTAGTAGAAAAAACAGTGGACTTTTAGTATTTTAATAACCTAATTAAAGTGCGCGATAATTTCAATTTAAATTATTTTTTTATGATATACTAGCTAAACCCTGCGCGCGTTGCTACGCCAACACAAGCTGCCAATGAAATTAATTGAAATGACAGTGGCGCCACCTGTCGAAAATTGGACGTACCAACTTAGAAACCTACGTGGGCTTATACACAACAACTTTGCTACAGATTATCACACGATTAAACGTATCGTTTAGGATTCTATAAAGGACATACAGACAAACGTTCATTTTTATATAATAGAGATTAAAAACGAATATGTAAATGATAACGACTAATGTTTGAGATTGTTTACAATGTGCCCGCAAATGGTCACTAAAATCGACACTTTCGTTTAACGTGAAAAGAAAGTGTTGAATGTGTGACCTTTCATGACCACTCACGATATATGGTTATTTAGTTAACAGATTAGTTAGCTGACGATGCGATACCAATTACACATCGAAAATATATTAACAAACAAGTCACGATCATGATAAGCGAACACAAATAGCATAAGTAAAAAGTGAAAACTTTGTAATTAAGAATAAACACATTGAAAATTTTAAAACGTGATAATAAATCACTTGATAATTATGATTTAAATGCAAAGGAATTTAAACCAACGGTATTATTATTTAAGACACCAGTATAATATTATGGTAACATTCAACCTCACGCAAAATAGATAAAAACGTGAGCGGAAATCAAGTGACAAAATAAAACAGAACGTGAGGAGTTGTTGGCAACGAATACTAAGTAAAACAACGATATATCAATAAATCTTTAACAGATGCAACATGCAATGTTTAAATCGGCAATAAGACAAAGACATGGATAATAGTTGAACCGTTGTAATGCAAGTTAGCTAGGATAAGACTGGATGATAATGAATGAAAACAAGTCGGACGATGGAAATGCGATCTCCACGTAAATAGTGCGCGGCAACGCTGGCCAAGCGAACACGCAATAAAGATATAGATAAATAAAGCGGCTGGCTTGAATGAGTTCCAACGATAAGAGGAATCAATGGAGAATCAGTTGATTCTCCTTGCCGCTTCTCCCCGACTCTAAACCTATACAGCTATTTCATTAATAATAGCTTAAAGTTTTAAATAAACAATCAGTGTTAATTTATTAGGAGATAATACTTTTTATAGATGTATTTTTTTTACTATGCTTATAAAGTACATTTATTATTACCTAATATAAATGTCCATTACTATCTTATATCCACTGTGCATACAATTAGAGTATATTTTTATTAGTATGTGAAGTAATCATATTCCCTAGTTCGAATACATCTAAAACGAAAAGATAATCCAAGATTGCTTGCATACACTTTTAAATAACTTCAACATGTCATGAATGAATCTACAAAGAACCTTCTAAATAGCTTGAAAACCTTAGGTAATTTTGATATAAATAGCAAGTAACCTTTTTTAGGTCGAGCGCGCAATGCCTAAAGCAATTCAATTAAGCCACGTATTCTACACAATTGCGAAGGGCCGCCTACATTATTCCTTTACATAAGCTATTGCATTTTAAATAGGTATATATGTAATAATAGTATACATTCTAAAACTAACATCAATTGCTTACAAACGATCGCTATTACTCCTTTCTATAAACATGGAAGCATTCCTTTTGACAAACATCATTGAATTGAAACGAGTGATTATTAAAACATTTAAAGTGTTTCAGCAAGCCGAATATATAGTACACATTATGTTGGCATAAAAGTAGAAATAAAAAAAGGAATTTCAAAAAATGTGAATTAAATGGACAATAATAAACATCTCGTAAAACCTATTACAAATGAATATGAATTAAATGTAAATTTCCCAAATCACATAAATGCCCATGATTATCACGTGTAACGTAATACCATCACGCACATCAAAGGGAAACACGTGGCATCGATTAATGGTTACCAGTGGCGTGTTTATTTCCATATCACACTCCATCTCTTTCACGACTGATGTCGATGCATGTTGTGCGACAAAAATATCTTGATTTATGGCACAATATGGTGATGTTAAAGTTATCTGCAACATTGTTTTTAATCTCAAAATTGCATGACTACGGTGAGATCTCAGTCTAGACAATTTTTAATATTTTCTTGTATCGTTATATGAGATCATTACTCGGTGACTTGATATGCTGACAGCGTCTTCAGTGGCAGTAAGTAGCTAGTTGCGGCGCTGATGGTGGTGAAGATTATTTAAATATGCACAGTGAAGCGAAATAAAATTAGAAAACTTCTTATTTTTTTAATGTTATTATGTGAACGAACTCAAACTTTACTTTCTAGTTACTATTATAGATCTACGATAAAAACCTGAAATAATGCCCGAAAGACATTCATCAGTTGAATATGACTGGATGAAGAATCCTGTGAAAGAAATTCGGAACGAATTCAATACACTACTATTATTTCTAAATGTCATCCAAGCCAGAAACGTGTTTCTTCGTGACCGTCAATACTTGGATCGAGCATCACAAGACCTCATTGATCTATCGCACAGTTGCATCTCTCGACTGACGAGAAATGCCCTAGAGCTGCACAAACGTTCACCGGGAGGTCGTGAACATCAATTGGTGTGAACGCGTCAATTGTTTTCATGATGCGAGATCGGATCGGACAGCAGGCGTCGGCGCCGCCGCGGATCGGATCGGAATCAATCGCACCGCGAGAGTAGCGGAGCAACTTTCTCAGCGCTCTCGGATAGTCGGGGGCGACCGGTGTGGCTACGTACCAGTATGGCGACCGGCTACAGTCTGAATTATAAGCGCTTTGAATGATTCACGGAATATCTTAATACCTACGAACTTATCGCAACACGTTGAGTTAAAGATAAAAAACAACAGAAATTAAAAAAATATCGATTTGGTAACGATTAGTTTCATTTCAATTGGATAATGTTCTAGAATAGTGGTATGAATAACAAATAAACACTTTTCATTTAATATGTGTGATCAATGAAGACCTATAAATTTTCAAACTATACACATGATACTGTCCGGTCAGTTTAGAAAATTTACGACATGAAACAAAGCCACGACTCAGGTTATATCCGCATAATTTCAAGTTTAAATCTTGAGGCCAATGACTGGAATCTTAAGCGTGGCAAACAAAAAGTATTCTAATGAGAAGTTAGCAAATTAACTATTAGTCTTAGTCATTGATATGCCTCATATCGCTGAAGCGCATCGCTCACTCCACACTGCGTCGGTGCAAGAACATCGAGAAACGCAACACTCGGCTTTCTCTTACAACTCGCAACAGCTTTATCGGTGCGTGCCCATAGAAACCGCCCGGTGAAAATTATGAAATCGTACCTAACAACAACTCGAACCTATCCATCACATTATCACTGTTGTAAAAGTTTTCAATTACGCTTGTCCACGTTCTTCTATGATATAGGTTGTGCATATTGTATGTAGATATTTTGACCCAGTTACATGGACCGTCTAAAAAATCAAATTAACTTACACAACGAAAAAATATAAAACCTCTCTTTCTTTTCACAAACTAATCCTTACTATCTTCCTTTTTTAATTTGAATCTAAATTTACTTACGAATACATCCTGTTAAGAACACCTCTACTGTGTATTATAAAAATGTTACTAAGCAACCATATGATACCTAGATAAATAACGTTCTCATCCATGCGATATGTCAATCATCTTTGCCAATACAAATATGAAAGTTCGCCATTTTATCCGGAACAGAATCGAAAACGTCTTCGGCGATACATTCATCACTGTTGACAGCTAACCCATTGCCGAAATGACATCTATAATGAGGCAATT
>DWPA01005200.1:0-12050 GCA_018251375.1 Calpodes ethlius
AACACCGACGCAGGCAAGCTATTCCATTCCTTCGCAGTACGCATAAGGAACGACGACGCAAATTTTTTCGTTCGAATTGCCGGGATGTGCACTACGTAAGGGTGGATACCCGCCGTACGTCGGGTTGTACGGTGGACTACGGCCTTTATCCCACATATTGTGAGATACCCGAGCTCAGTAGTGGGATAGTTATGCGTTGTGATGATGAAGCATGTGGTAAATTTTTTCACGTGTTTTATTTCTATTGGTTTCTAAAAACATATATAGATTCCCGCCTATACGTTGTAATATGGACCGTGAGGGCAATAAGATTTATTTGTACCGAAGCGAAGCGAGATCAGTTACTAGTACCTAATAAGCAAGACACAATGATATAGCTTGTACACTTGTTTATAGAATTTCCCAGTAGTATAGGACCTTCCCGAAAATAAATTATTTATTTTTATCATTTCATAAATTATTACGATCTATTTAAAGTTATACTATTTTAATATTTTACTTACTGGCTATGTGTTTTATCTGCATACTTTAAGCATTAAAAAACTTGTAAATTAAAAAAGAAACAAAGTAGGATGCAGAACCATTAGTTAATGTTATCCGCTTCACACTAAATCTCATATATCAAAGGCGATATTACTTGGAAAATTGTTTTATTTGACGCCAAAACGTTTTACCGTCGAGCTTTATTGACTTACAGACAACTTCGTTACGAATTTCATCGGGACATCGCTTTAAAGAATATTTATTGTGATATTTTCAGAATTCAGTGTCAATAAACTTAAGTCTTTGTAGTGAAAGATCTACGGCTGGGGCGTATGTATCACCACTATCTTCGCTAAAAGGGCGTTCTCTCGAAATTGCTATTTAAATATCAAGGCGTTCGGTTCATTGGTTAGATATTTACATCGACACAACAAAGTGAATTATTTAGGTAAGTTATAGAATATTCTATTGGATTAATATGAAATAAAAGTGCAGAACTATTTATAGTCTATTCAATACGTACATTACACTACTACAATGTAAATAATGAGAAACTTGCTTATAAGTCATTGATAGTAAAATCCTCTATTTTTTTTCGAATGGTTAGTTGCTGTGTAGTGAGCCTAGACTCGGCTGACCCCACTGGGTCAAATCTTTTGCGTAGTTCAAAACAACTAGCTAGGTATGGCATATAAATAATACTAGATGTTGCTCGCGGCTTCGTATGCGTGTCAGAAAAGAACAGCAATAAAAAGTTTATCAATTTATTTCCAACACTGGTTGCTAGGCAACGCTTTGTTGTTAGACACTTGCTTGGATTTGGCTAAAATATACATCGTAATGGATTTTCGCACAGAAATTAGTTGTTTATTCGCAGTAAAAAGTAGCCTATGGTACTCGTCATTCTCTCAACTATCTCTCATCGAAAATCATGCCATAGTGACGTTCCGCCGTGAAAGAAGGACGAACCAACAAACACAGTTTCGCAATTATAATAGGAGTATGGATTATAAATAAATAGCAACTTTATTTTAGTTCTATTCAGTTTTATAATTAATGTATATTTCGTATAACCACGAGTATGTTGTATATGTCAATAAAATAGTAACGCACGTGACACGTGTATGCAAATGGTTGCACCCGAGCCCGCAGCCCCGCGGCCCCCGGAGGAGCCCGAGCGAGCCGGGTGTGCGACCCGCCCTTGACCTCCTCTGATGTAAAGCTTTATCTCTAGGGCCACTTCTGTAGGGTTATCACTTTGCGTTATTTAAAAAGGGCTCAATAATTGACTTATAGGTAAATAACCTATATAATAAATACAAATGATAATAAAAATGAGGCTAAAAAAACAAATACACGCATAAATCTTCATAAACCCGTTTATTAACTAAAAAAATGGAAAAGTATATAAGGATGAATTTTTGCTAAATAACAACTTTTTCCAGGTTTACTTAGGTATAACATTTTTATCTTTCCTTTCTAATGAATAATCTTTGAATAGTGTCACATTTTGTTTTCGAGTCTAACTCGAACACTGCTACTCTAGTCCCCGGGGCCTCCTCTTCGTCCCTCCGGCATTAGAATCATACCACGTGATTATCACTGTAACTTACCTGAATAACGTACAGTATCAACCCTAACGAATCGTCTTAGGTCGCTAACAAATCCCGCGGGGCGCTGGGTGCACTCATTTGTAATGGTCGATGGACCGAGTGCAGTATTCTTAGCGTAGTCGGTAGTCCGTAGATCGAGCTCAACGCGGAGACAGCATGTAGTTATATAACAAAGGTTTATGATATTTAAAATTAACATTTTGAAGTCTCTAAATATAGTACCAGGTACCTGCCGGTAAACGACTAGTGAGTCCAATCTGAACGTTTTAAATGATTTCACGCGATACCAAATTTCAATAACACTTGTCATGTCCTATTTTTATTCAGTCTATTTATTTAAATTAGATTTGTTCCCGCGGGATAGCAAGTTATACGAAGGATAAAACAGTCAACATAGACAATTTCGGATTAAATAAATAGGTAGTCAGTTTGTTACAATTACGATAAGTTTTGTTTCTCATCAACAGAAAATATAAAAGCGATTTCATAGAGTCCTCTACAATCGATATTTGCGGTTTCGTCCTGATTACAACGATACCAAGTCGCGCAATTTGTCACTACGTCATAATAGTGTGACTACGTCATAATAATGTGACTACGTCATAATAATGTGACTATGTCATAATAATGACCATGTCACAGATATAATCTTAAGCTTATCTCGGTGGAAGAGGAGGGTACGAAGGTACGATTACCTACCTTCGTGAGATTTCATTGACACGTCCACCAAACGTACAGAAGTATTATGGAGTGGATACTAGCTCTATACGAAAAAGGTAGCAGTTTCCTAATGTGACTGTCTTTGTTATTAGACCACGCATTGTCATACATCTCACAGTAAGTAGATTCATTATAAAGTTTATATCAAAGGTTGATGCGTGGTTAATTAGCTCTAGAAATAGGACAACTCGTTATAAATTCTGAATGTAAACGCGAAACTGCTAAACCAACGTCCCTTAATAACTTGCTAGTAATTAATTAAGATTTACCTTTATAACCAATCTATAATTAATTATTTATCTGTGACTGTTCATTATACTTATATTGGTTGACACAACACAGCAATCAGGACGAGTAAATGGGGATTTAAAATGAATGGCTCTAATTACTTACCAGGAACACATGCTGAGGTTAGCTATATTTGGTTTATTCAAGTCGTAATATTTGTAGTAACGCTATTTCTGTCGTGAATGAATATTCCAATTTTAAATGACTTTAAGAGAAATTTCAATTTACTTATGAAGATTAAAAAAAATATAGCCTATGTTACTCTGTGTAAACGTAGTGTACTATACTAAATATAAACTAATAATTTAAAAAGGTATTTTTTCGCGGTAAAATGAAACTCCACTTTCATGATTATTTCCATACAAACATTCATACCATAATCATGCTCTGCTACGGCGTAAAAGAACAATGAAATAAATGAACGTTCTTTTACAATTATAATATTATTAGTCTAGTATTGTCGGTGGTAGAATCCATGTTTGGTTCGCCCGGAAAGGAACCACCGTCTTATCTATTTCTGCCATATAATCATTGTTTTATAAGCAATCATAGTCCAGTCTGAAGAGTGCTTCATCTGTTTTTGTGTAACTTACATTGAATACATTGATAAAAATGTTTTTTATTTAATAATATGTGCCATACCATAAAATATTTCATCTAAAAACGGATTATCACGGAGACAACACTTATCCAAATAAATTTTAATAGTAAAAGACACGAAATAAAACGTTAAAGTATACAATAAATATTTAATCAAAAAATATTATTAAGTCGCAGTTAAAAAGGTTCTTGAGAGCAGAAGAGCGAAATTATGTAGAGTCAGAAACATGTACGTACCTACTTGAATCGGCGCTGGTGTAAGACTCAGGCATATTGACAACCACTTTATTTATCGATTTTATACCACTTACAGATTATAAATATCTTCTTAGGATCAGATGAACGTTTCATCGTTCCAGATAAAAGATGACGAGATAATTACGTATAATATTTTGAATTTATTTTTCGTAATATATTGTGATTATGATTACAAATTATATTGGTTTGTTCCTGTTATACAACGAAGTTTTACTAAAAACAGTTTTACCTAATGTCGAAGAGACAGATAACAGCATAGGATATAAAAACTTCTACAACTTGCCACTATATTTCACAGTTACTTATTTTTTTTTACGGAGTAAATGTTATGTATCTAAAATTGTATTTAGTTTTAAAACTATAATTTCTTTCACGACAACTAATTAAATACATAAAATAATGAATATTTATTTTATTCTTATCATACTCTCTTGAACATATTACGATGTTTGTAATGCGTTGTGAATCAGGCTCAGCTGCTAGCCTGACGGCGGCACCAAAGTGAGGATTGCGGTCTGTAAACAATGGGGAGGCTGGTATCTCAGTCAGACAGGAGAGCGTAGTGCCGAAATCTATGTCCATACCGAATATTATTTTATAATTTCATTTCATTTAATTATGTTATGTTTCAATAGATAACTCAGTCAGAAGTGTTACCCTATGTTGAGATTCTACTTGTTAGTTTGATGCGGATTCGAATCCTTTTATTTTTAAATTGTTTACTTTCGATCACAAATATTTCACAAGTTTTAAAATGCACTTTATTTCTTTAAAGTCTCAAAAATAAAGCACCTAACATAAGCAAAGAAAATGTATTCCCAAAATATCTACATTGTCCTGAATTTGAGTTTGATTTTTAAATTTAAAAGGTAAGAACTAGGGTAATTAGAACTAGGGTAATTTGCTATCGTATACGCACTATTGTGGCATAAATAATTATCTTTTATTTCTCCGGGATTACAAAAACTGTTCCTTTAAAATGAGAAAAGACTGCAAACGTAGAACAAACATCAACAAACGAACGAAAAAACTTTAACCAAATTGAGTTGGTTTGTTGATGTTAGTCTATGTTCAAAAATTTAGAAACATTACGTCAATTACAAATACCTTAAACAAACGGTGGGTAACGTTACACGTTTGTTCCATTTCAATCCCGACCCTGCGTAACCGTGCACCGCCGCGAGGGTGCGGCTCCAAACAAATGTTACACGTGCTCAAACACTGACCCAACCAAAATATTTGTTTACGGGACAAACATTCCTTCCCATGGAGGTATTACTTCGGAATGAGGTTCCATTACAAACTGATTTTATGTCGCTGTTATGTTAGTCTTGGAAGTAATGAAAAGTGATGCAGTCGCTATTAATAAGGATGACTGAGGGAAAATTAAAAAAAAAAAACCTGAAGAAGACAGCGGGTATTCGCTGGATTCAGAAGGCTCAGGAGCGGTCTATGTCCAGCAGTGAACTCTTGTAGGCTGATAGATAGATATATAGATAGAGGGAAAATTTAGTTCACTTGAAGCAGTTTAATTGCATTTTGCGTCAATGTAGCATTCTAATAACTAATTCGATGTGTTCAAATAGATAATAATTGCTATCTGCAACAATGTTATAAAGTAACAATTATTTAACTTTACGAGTATATAGTAATAAGAATAATATCTATCTTCTTTTAACACTTTATTTAAGAGCAACTAGTAAAAAGTGCTTGTCCAAAGCTCGCACTAGGGACGGAAACCTCTCCCGCCACCGTAGTGTTGTAACGTTTACCGATTGATCCGGTATTCCGACTACAATAGTTATGTGTTGCTGTACTTTAACTGTGGCGAAATAATTGTTTTCTTTGATTCAAATAAAGTGCAATAAAAATTAATGATTTTTTAATTTAATTCAAAATCAATCCTACGTTGTCCACAGAAGCTCTGAAAGTATACAGCGAACGGCTGACAGAGTGGGAGAGGACAGAGATCCGCAAGTATCCTGAAGTATGGTTCCTTGGGCTGGATGCCAACAAGGTGCAGGCGCGCTCCAATTTGCCAAACAATTGCGGATTCGACGACGAGAATGGCAGTTATAATAAGGTATATTTCTATAAATCTTGTAAGTTATCTAGTGTGCAGAGTTCCGGTCACTTTCGGATTCTAGGATGGTACTTGGTGTAGCCTAACCTTTTCAAATACTATACTATACTATCCAGAGGCATCACTGACGCATTGCTAAGAAGGAAACGAGGAACTGAATGCAGGCTCTTAGAATTTGCCATCTAATCAAAGTATACTAGGCTATCGTACTAATGTTTAACTAGGCAAGTAAGAAATCTCGCCAACGTAAGTTACTTATTTTACGTACTGAGATTGGAAACACCTTAACAATTTATGACCTCATCAGTTTCCCCTGTAAGCCATGCATCTGCTTGTTTGGAGCCTATTAGCATATAAGAGGAACTGGAACACCGAAAACCGATGAAGCTTAAAACATTACGTAAGAGAAATTACGGTACAAAACAAGTAACAGTTAACAGTACACAAGTTAATCCATAAATGTATGTGTTCCTGGTTCTATATACAAAAACACTAGCATTCGCTATTGTAATGGTTACCATTTATGGTTTAATCCTCTTTAAGTATTGCAGCTAAAGATTATTCGTAAGCCGTGCGTTCGCTGTCGAAGTTTCTATCTTCAGAAGCTGGTGTATAATATTGAACTCATCTTTTTGGCGCATAGAAAACAAAAATCATCGCAATAATTTTTTTAACTTATAAGTATGAACCTGTTATAAAATTAAAACCGAATTATTACAGCAAATACACGACCACATAGCCTATCGTTATGAAATCCTGGAGGTGATCGGCAAGGGTTCCTTCGGGCAAGTAATACGGGCTCTGGACCATCGCAATGGGAACCAAGTAGCCATCAAGATCATCAGAAACAAAAAGCGGTTCCACCACCAGGCCCTCGTGGAGGTGAGGGTGTTGGACCACCTCAGGCTGAAGGACAAGGAACAAGCGCACAACGTTATCCACATGCTCGATTACTTCTACTTTAGGAACCATCTGTGCATTAGCTTCGAGCTTATGAGGTTAGCTTCCAAGAAAACATGTTTCAACTTTATTTATATCATAATTCGTTTACTAGTTGTAAGATATATGCACATATTATAAGTAAGATAACTAGTTATAAGTGTGTACTTAAATATCTCTTTATTTTCCGGGGTGGGCGTAAACAGCTGCAACACAGCTTTTATTATAGCAATAGTTTTTGGGAACATTATCAGATTGTATTTTTCCTGCATGTCCAATAAAAACCTTATTATATATTATTAGAATTTGTTTCTAGTGAATTTGGTGCATGATGACTATATTCGTCTAGTGAATTTAATTACTTGCTAGTTTATCTATATTATTAATATATTCTTGAATTTTTTAATAATTTGACAGAATTTTAAGTTCGTGCTTATTCAGTTCTTCGATATTCATAAGGATATCTTCTTATATTTCAGCATCAACCTATACGAGTTAATCAAAAAGAATAACTATCAAGGGTTCAGCTTGAGCCTCATCAGGCGGTTTGCCAGCTCGCTGCTCCGCTGTCTGAGGCTACTGGAGTCTGAGAACATTATCCATTGCGATTTAAAGCCAGTAAGTTAACATAATTACTGTATTGTATAGCATAACCTGTTTTGTTGTGAGGATAAATAAATGAATTTTTGATTTGAATTACCAAATTTTCTAGACTTCTGTATTTTTAGAAGGAAATATAATTTTTCAACCCTAAATTCCAATTTGAGTTGATATATTTTTTTTAATTCAATGGAACACGAAGTCGGGAGTAGAAATTAATGTATTTGTAAGCAAGTGTCTCTCTATGGCAAAATCAAGCTGTACATTAATTTGTAAATCTGTTGTCTATGAAAATATATATAAGGCGATAGAAACCTCATTATAAAAGATGCATGAGAATAAGTCAGATTAAATTATGAAATTTGAAATGACTGTATAGAACTTTTGTAAAGCAAATTGGATTTATATATATTTTAAATATAATACTAATTACTTAAATTAAAACAAATTAAGTTACATACCTTGATTTTACACTGTTTTACTGAGAAGTCGTTTATCTTTATTCTTAATCTTAACCACATCCTGGTCATTTAACTTCAGGAAAACATCCTCCTGAAAGCCCGTGGGAGTTCATCCATTAAGGTGATCGATTTCGGCAGTTCATGTTACACCCACGCCAGAGTGTACACCTACATCCAGTCCAGATTCTACAGGAGCCCTGAAGTCATTCTTGGATTGCAGTATGGCGCGCCTATAGATATGTGGAGTATGGGTAAGTCTGAGACTGAGAGAAAGTGAATCGAGTCCAAACATGGTATTAGATATTTAATATAGGAAAGGACGCAAATAAAGCTGGAAGTTTGCGTTGAATTGTAGATGGATGAAACATCCCTTTCAGTGCAAGTCCCAAAAATGTGATACAAAATAAATTTTAATCAAAAATTCAGTTCAAGAAAATTGACATCCTTACTAAAACTATGTACAAGAATAGTTTACAGTGTGATTCAGAACATTTGATTTGAAAAATTTCAGTAATTTTCCTTAACAAACTTAGTAAAGCTTCATCTATTTACAGATTTCTGAACCACGCTGACTTTATCAAACACTTTCTGATTAACAGGCGGAAAGTATGCCTACTTATTACTTTCAAATTATAACAAAAAATACCGACGCTACGATGCTAACTTTACTTGACATTTAATTGAAGAGGCCTCTGATAGACCTTACGCATACTTCTTTTGAATCAGACAAACCGGTATCACGCTTAATATTCCTAGAATCCGATGTAACTACTCTTAATCATCAATTGTACAGTCAACAAGTACTGTCGAGGACCGAGGCTCATTTCTAATTATAACATAGAACATTTCTAATCGAAATTCAACGTAACGTGGTAAACATCAAATCAAAGCAACACGGATACACATGCACAACTCTGGGCGCGGTATTTGCCTATCCTCACCTCGCATACTTGTAACACATACATAGACACGCACACATGGGAATCTGCCATATGTCGCGTCGCCTTTCTCTCATGCTTTCTATGGGCCGTTGCGTAATGCGGGCCGGCGGTCGGACGGTGATAATATCACTGTTCGCTAAGTTACTTCGGTAACCTGTTGAACTAATTTGTTTAAGTTGTACGAGTTTTGATGTTTTTCTTGTAATCGTTAAGTAAAGTAATGTACTTACTTGTAGACGAGCTTTCGAAACGTTATTAATGTAAAGATTTCAATACTAGTCTAGAGATCTAAAATTATGATTGAATGAATCAATATATTTATTTTGCAGGATGTAGTTTCCATAGCTTATTATAATATAGTTTATCCACAGTTTCCATCCTAGCTTAGAAGGAATGCAAAATTATTTTAAAGGAAATTAAATATAAGATCATACACTAATATTAAGACTAATAATTCTTGTCATTCACTGTTAGCAAGTTCTTAATTATAGCTAGCAACATCTTTCCACCAGAAAGTAACTCCTTAGCATTTCTTTTAAATATATTTTTAGATATTAATTACAGAACAATTTAATAAATCTTATCTCAGTAGAATCAATTGTAGAAAAAACATTATGTTAATAATCAGTTTGTTAAATAAGTATATCAATGGTGTGAACAGAATCGAATTTGAATACTAAAAATGCCTTGTAGTATCTCCTTAATGACTACGGACTTACTTAAATTGTAAAATATTAGCACGTGGCTGGTAGTCTTTTCTAAATATATTGCATTAAAACTTTTTAATAAGCCAAAACCAATGAGCAAATTTTTGAATAATGTGTAGTATATGAAATAGTACAAGCAACATAATAACGGTCCCACGATATAAGGGTATTTGCGTTAAAAAAAATTGAGAAACCAGGTAGTGATCAACCGATTCGCTGGTATGACGTCCATCACCATTTAAAGACCCGATGCTGCTCCGTGGACTGCCGGCGATGTAGCCGGTTACGAAACACGCCATTAAATAAATTCTAGAATTACATGTAAGGCAAATCGACCACTTTATGTGGTAACGTTATATCAACTTAAACGTTAGGCGCTACGAAATGGATTTTCATGGTAGCATCTGCGTCGCATTAAGCTTGAATGATGGTTTTGAATGATTCAGTATAATGAAGTGATAATAGTAATGATAAATCATTTTGTATTGCAAAAGATATGTTTGAGGTTTTATTGTTTTTGTTGGATTGTTGTAGTGTAAGATAGAAGTAACAGTTAAGATGAAACGTCACATGTCATATTTTCGCGCGTAAATTTATCATTCCATTAAACTCGTTCGAGTGGTCGAACTTTGCTTTGCCAAATACGTAGTTTTGACTAAAGCTATGCTTATATATTCTAATAGAAATGTAGTTCTGGCCGTATTGGGGCGACTCAGATTACTGACCCTAATCAAATCAAGTCAGACCATGGTATTGTATAGAGTTATAGAAACTAGTCATCTGCTTGGTTGTAGGGCTTATTACTGGTATTTTTATATTTTTGTGAAGCCTGTCTGGTCATCTACCGGCGATACCGTTCATGTATAAAGGCGGCAATGATCACATGTTAACTAGTAACTCATCTGCAAATGAAATGAATGACTGCGCCATCTTTTGTCAAACACTTTAAACTAAATGTTATACTGAACTCAACAGATGGCACCACTTATATTTTCTAAATATGCATATTTAATTGTTAATCGTTAATAGTCATTAATATATTTAATTGTTAATCGATTGTCTTCGGGTACACCACTTCTGAAATGAAACCTTACTGCTAAATGGCCTATTTGTGGCCAAATTTTCTCATTAAAACCGTTTAAAAACCCACATTTAAAAATTTACGAGAACTTAAATTTAAACAATTGAATGACGCCGCATAGTTGTAACAATAAAATTCCAAACGTACAGAATGAAATTAGCGCGCCTAATGACCAGATTGCGGAATAATCACGTCGTTCACAGTAATTACAAAATTGATACTCAAAGACAAAGCGCAGGTCAAGAGTTTTAACGCGAAAAATTAGAGAAGGTTGTCGTCAGAGGTAACGGAACAGGTACAAGGTCGGAAGGTCGCTGCAATTATAGCTTTTAAATACTTGGATTGGGGAAACTGTCATCAGAACAAGTTACTTTACTGTCAGGCTTGCTGTCATGTCGTCAATCATTAACTTACTATAACTAAGTAAAATTATTATTAAAGGCTCAGGAACGGTCTGAGTGGCGCAAATTAGGGGAGGCCTATGTCTCATATATGTGTATGAAACCTGATAGATAGATATATAGCTAAGTAAAATGGCAAAACAAGATTGTTGTCCACGAAGACGAACAATTGCCAAAACAGATGTAAGGTACTCATTAATAAAATATATTACTTAGGTAAAGCTGCATGAAAAACCTTGCACTATTTTTTGAGATATCTAAGTTTTATAACCAGTGTACACTAATAATTAACAGTTCTATATTATGCTTTTATAAAATAAACATGGCTTCTTTACGATCTATCAGCGGATTGAAATACTACGCGGGGAATGGTATGGATTATGTAAAAACAGATTTATAGGAGTATAGCCAACCTATGTGTAACCTGTCTATGTGTAACCAGGAGTTTGTTCATGACAGGTTGTATCCTAGCAGAACTACACACGGGATACCCGCTGTTCCCCGGCGAGAATGAAGCCGAGCAACTGGCCTGTATAATGGAGCTGCTTGGTCCACCGCCACCGGACCTCCTGCTACACGCCACCAGGAAAAGACTATTTTTTGGTAAGAAATCAACACTTTTATGTATAATTACCATTGATTGAGACAGTTAATGATGTAAAGAGATGGAATGCTGAAAAATAATGATTAATATACAATGTTTATTTCGAGGTCTTCAGTACCGAAAAGTTGCCTCTTTTTATCTAAGGGCGATTTATTGTGAGAATTAAAACGATATAAACATTGATATTTTAATAATTATTTTTCGGCCCTTCATCCCCTGGCTCCCCCCCCCCCCCCCCCCCCCCCCCCCCTCCTTTTTTCTCCCTTCCCCC
>DWPA01005201.1:0-12049 GCA_018251375.1 Calpodes ethlius
GCTATAGGGCCTGCAGGTCACTGGGCCAGGCGCGTGTCGCACCACGCGTCATAGACTGCCGTAGTTGTCAGGTTGATCGACTATTACTTATATATACTTCTTAAATTGAGTCGATAAATATGTATATACATTCTATATTACAGATTTTTAATACCTACTAAAGGCTCGGAACTAAACCGTGGCAGATGGTCCCGTATAGTGGCACATAATGATATTTAAAACGTTCCATTTTGACCACAGAACCCAGAAACCAGAAGTTTTGACTTAAAGGCACCACAAATTAA
This sequence comes from Calpodes ethlius, assembly GCA_018251375.1. NCBI lineage: Eukaryota > Metazoa > Arthropoda > Insecta > Lepidoptera > Hesperiidae > Calpodes > Calpodes ethlius. Next base: position 285 of record DWPA01005201.1, read on the forward strand.
AAAATAGATTTTTTAAATATTTCTGTCGAAATATAATTAAACATGTAATAACATAGATAGATAAACTTTATTTTATTATTCTAAATTAACTATAGGTTTTGAAATGGCCTATGTTATAAAAAATAAAATTTAACAAAAATTTAAAAAAAACCACGCCGCTCTTGTGTTATTTCTCATAATGACAGCCATCGGACTGCTCATATTTGGTTCAACCACACTGAATTCTCGATGATTAAATAAATTATTCCCAAAATAATTCGGAAATAGTGATACAAATTGGCATCGATATAATAAATCAAGTATTATTCGAAGCCAAAAGCATTCAATGAATTTCTTTCAACATTAATACACAGATTAATTAGAAACATGAGCGAAATGTCTATACATTTTCACACGATCATACTTCATTGTGTTACGGGCGAACGAATATTGCTGCTTGTAATCTTTGTAATTCTTGTACCTTACTTAGGTAAATGTCGGTTGGTCGGCGAAGAAATACAAGCTACTATGGCGCTCGCAAGTGAAAACTCGCCATATCATTTATAGCATCGGTCAGCAAAATTAACCATTAACAATGGTGACACAAAAAACGACTCCGTCAGGTAGAGGGAGAACACCGACAACGGAGAAGGTGAATATTAATATTATGTTGTCTGTAATTCAACAGAGGGCAACATGATCGACATAGGGTAACTTGGACGAAGTACTCTAATAGAAAACAGTGATTAAAATGACTACCAATTCCCCTGTAAATCGGTAATGAATTAAGTCTTCGTGGACATTACATGTGCCTGCAGACGGTTATAAATTGTAACACTTAATAAAACTTTAACTGTATTTTTATTCCTCCATAACTTCGTAGCGTGTCCTACCTCGTCTAGTGAGATCTGGATATTATTTCTATGGGTTTAGAATAACATAAAAGTTGAATTGATTCGTTCACCTATTCGCGATAAAACAAGTCAATGAATATTGAAGAAAAATATCACCTTTCTTTGAGGCTGGATATCGTAACGTGGATATCAGAACCTGACAGGCTCTATCCCGGTTGATAAATGATGCTACCGGGGTTTCATCCCTTTCACTCAAAATATAAACCTTAGCGCCCCGTAATAAAACTGCTTATCGATAAACCCAGTCCTCTTTGTATAGACATCCTGAAATTGGTATCTATTCCTCGGGTAATATATCTCAGTTTTAAATAGGCAGTTAGGTTTTGTTAGATGCGTTCGATGAAATTTGAATCTCACGAGCGTTGCATCACGGTTCATTTTCCTACGGAAGGTACACACGGTGGGTCCGTGGATGACACTAGATAATTTATATTAGAGAGGCGTTCAGTTTTTCTAACTTACTTCGTTATGGGCAAGATTTCAGCGAGAATCCGCCAAGGGAGGTCTTTGGGGCCGTTTTTATTAAACTCGAAAGCTGACGTTCCGTTTAATTGAATCAACTTGATTGAAATATTTTGAACAATTTCAAAGTCAAATTATGCTCGACTAGATTTCCATCGGCCTTTCAGAGTATTTTCATTTGCATTAATTCGGTGTTCGGTCGTTTTGAATATCGTTTGGAATATAAATATGACAAATATTTAGTGAGATAAAGTCGAAGAAGCCAATTTTAATCTTGATGTACTTTGATATTAGCATCTCATTATCTACTGGGCGGAAGAATGGTTTTGCATGTTATATAATTATTTTCAAGCTGTAATTTTAAATATACGTTGTATTCCATAGATGTCCAACCTTCTTATGGTTTAAACATTTTATCTGTTGGAAATAAGCAGATGAATTGTGGTCATTGGCCGTTTCGTCATTTGAAGATTAGCTTTCCACTGAGTGGTCTGGCTCTGTAACTTATTCAAGTTTCCGAATGCTCTATATTGAATTACTTCGATTTAGTTACTTCATGAAGCAAAACATAGAGAGCAGTGGAATCCTCGTACTGCGAAGTTCTCTGCAACAATTTCCAAAGTGGTGTAAAATCAGCCGACAACACTTCTCTGCAATAAGTAAACTTAGACGGTTGCAGAAATAAAAACATTTCCAGTTCCCAATTGGGATATTAATTGTGGAATTATTCGCCAACCGAGATGCAATATTGCCGCAGCCGTGGGTGAACGCAAATAAGTAAAACAATAACCGATCGCACGAACGGTTGCACACGAGCCCATCGGTTGTGGCTTGCCCGATCGGTTGTGGTTACTAATGACCCGATTGATATCGGCTATTGTAGGTCACAGCTATTTGGGTCAAGTTTTTAATGGAAGTACCAAGAGGACGTAATGATTCAACGGTAACGAACCGGGAGAATAGCCGCGTCCTTCTCATTCGAGGAGCAGCCGTTTCGTTGTAAAATTATATCAAATTGCAAGAAATTTTTTTGATGTACACCTCGTAAGAACGCGTCCCGAACAGAATGGTATCTCCACAGTACTTTTGTTTCGTAGAGGACATGCAAAGTCTTTGTTCGGAACATAGTAGCTAAAAGCTTTTGTGCTACTCTAGCCGAGTAAACTATGAAGCTATGGACAATAAGGAAAAGTGCATCGCTTTTCCGGGTTTATTTCATATGCGACCTTCCTATAAATAAGGTCACGTAAGACGGTAACAAATAGCACACGCTTGGAATTTATTCTATGCAGTGAAATAATCTGCATTGGTTAATATGAATTATACAAATTGACGTTTTTATTTTCGACGGCAAGTAGGTAAGCAAATAAAACATTTTTTTTACATTCAGACTTTAAGATTAATTTTTTCGAAAAAAAAAAACGATTACTTTACGTGTCCAGTGCAGCGGAGTATTGTCTGCACAGATTGAGTGGATCGAAGTCGATTAAATGCAATGTTCGATCATTCATTTGCCTTGTACTACTTTAATTAGGGTTGTCTCCAAAAAGTGGATACATCTTACGATATCATTCATGATAGTTCTTTTTTATGGGATAAGGATCCATCCTCTGTCACCCATGGATATCAGTGCCAAATTTTAAACAGGACTACAGAAGGGACTGTATTTAGTAAGTCCTGTTAGTATTAAGTGTTAAGTGTCAGTTGGATATTATTAATTAGTTAGAGTTAGACTATGAACGTAAGGACCGTTGGTATAGGTTAGTCCTGTCAGTAAGTATTAGTAATCGTCCAGATATTAAACATTAGTAATTTGTCATATACGTCAATGATGGTCACTTCTTATAAAAAGTAACCGGTGACCAAGAGAGCGCCTTGCTGACCGTAACACAATGTATATAATTAGTTGTAACAGTAATTATCAGGTTAAACATTAAATATTAATTTGTATAATTAAATTAAAAATACAACGCTAGCATTGAAGTGTCACTAGTTTTGATAGTGTTTTATCAGATTCTCTCGAGCAAAATGTCCGCAACAAAGTTGTTCTTGTCGTACTTTTCAAGCCTGAGCATGCGGAATGAGCGACAGTCAACAAGTCCGCCTATGTTTAGCCTCTTTTATACGCTGAAACTTTAACTTGGAATATCTTTGTCAAATGAATATGTGCATTGTGTTAGTACCGAACCAATTTGTCAGAAAGTTTTATGCTTTACGTGACCTATAATGCACGGGAGCGCTCGAAAACTATTTTCCACTAGCGATCATCAATTGTCCTACTGACTGTGACTACTGAATCGTCCCACTGACTCGAGTCACTGCGCAATGGGCAATAGTCAATAAAATTATTGACTCAAGTCACCCGACTATGAGCGCTTCATGTAGTAGCTTGAATTTGTTTCAACATTGTGACATAAAGATGTTCATTCTCGGGTGGGATTTTTGTTTCTGGACTATACCTCTTACTCGCAACACAGAAGAATCCCCATATGGGGTTCACACCTCATCACATACACTCACTTGTGTGAACGCAGAAACGTGTAGTTTGTGTTCTTGATAATTAATTCGTTATAACGCTGCCCGCCGAGCAGACCTTATTTTATAGGTATTTTTTTGGGATCTTAGTTGTTCGTGATGTTTTAATGTCGCTTTCTACGATTGAGTATAGAAGGCAAAAAACATATCCGAGTTTAAGGATCGACGTTATAATTTTATTTAAATTAGTAAGATTTGCGAAGTTTAATTCACTTCATGAGATTAAAGAAGTATTATTTCTTGATTGGAATTTTACTCGCTTTTCGCTTATACTGCGACCGGAGCTGGCCGCATGAAGAATTTAATGCTGGCTCCTTTGTGCATGGCATTCGTGAACGTTACTGCAGGCTTTGTTCAAGGTGTTGCTTCTAGAAACCTACTTCCATTATTCCTAATGGACGTCAATACGATTACAAGTGTATGACCTGAATTTTCGGTAACCATTACTGATCAAATACTATTAATAATTGGTATAATGCGCTTAAGATGAATTAACAGATTCAAACGGAAACATAATTTATTCAAACCTTATTAACATGTAATGATTAATTATCTATGCAGGTCACTTTGAGAAGTAAATACTTGAATATGATGATAATGCGACTATTGCAATAGGTATCTAGCACTACGGGCAAAGTAATTTGATATTAAAATTTAGAATTGGAGGCAACGGGAATTACTACAAGTGTTCCATTTTCTCTTGTAGGATTAAAATAAGAAGATAAATTCTCCAGCTGAATTTCGACATTATATAATTTGAGTGTTCCATCTCGTTCCACCGCGAAAAGCGCTCGGAATTCTCCCGCGATATCGCTGCAACACCAAGCATTTGCAGCGTGTAAATAACAGAATTGTTGCTCGCTAACCACCCATTGGTTTAAAATGTTGCGAATGTAAAGCAGACGCCTCCGGAATCCTCGAAGCAGCACTCCGTATTCCCAGGACGAAAGATCCAAAATTCCTTGAAAACGCGCCTCATATTCTTGGCATTGTAAGGTCTAACCCACATTTGCACGAAACAGTTCCATTTTAAAAGGTTAATTGCCCAAAAATGGTTGCCAAATGTGAAAAGTTGGAAGTATAAAGTTTTATAGACGGTTTAAGAGATGTAAATGAGGTAAGTTGGGTGGTTGAGTTCGGCTCGCGCAAGGATTTAGCGGACTTAAGATTGATGATCTGCGCCTCAACGTTCTCGCGGGTGGCACTGTTATCCTGTACGGCGGTGAGGCCCAGATCCCTACTTGTTTACCTCTGATCCTTCAGGAGCAAGTGTTAAGTTTCCGTCGATCATAAAAGTTGCGAAAATTTTATGAAACGTAAAATATAGATAGGTAATATTTTGAGAACATTAGTATATCATTATGAAACAGATAAGTCTGTGATATGTATTGTTGTAACCTCCTTAATTATGAGAAGAGTTAAGTAGATCGATAAATTAATATACAACCTCACATGTAAGATATTTTTTTAATAAAATAAACTGAAAATGTAAGGAAAAACGAAAACGAAAACGGAATATTTTAGTCTTGTTTTAATGTCTAGACGTGTAGCTAAGCTCCCCAAAAAATACTTCAAGGCGAAAAGTGTTGACAGCTTTTTCTCTTTTCTTTAATATTAAGGCAAATTTATTAAAACATTAGGTAAGTCGAAGATGGTTCAGCTCGTCTGAAAACTAAAGCAGTTTTAAATATTATTAATAACTAAAAAGTGCCGCGTTAATAATATACATTTAAGTCGATATATAGACTTATAATTCAATTAGAAATCATATAGGATTATCATACGAGTATTCACACCTAATCATCTGAGGAACTTAGACCACTTCGTGACGTGTGCTGCCAGTTTCGACATACGTTTATAGTGGTTATACTAACTGTCAAATTTAATTAGTATATGCTCATTCACAAGGCACTATGCGGTGCGTTTTGAAGACGTATGTGGTTAAAGTACGATCGGCGATAGACAAAGCACGCGTGGCCGCCGTGTGAAGCCAGCATGAGGCGGTCATAGAGGAAGATCTATTATACCAATGATACGTTTCATCAAATACTTCAATAGGGAGTTCATTTGGACTCCATACGTAGAGTAAGAGTCAATAATAGTAGATTGTTTATCAAGGTAGTAAACAACTCTTTTTAAGCCCAGAGTATTTTTTGGATAAATAACGGAGGTAAGCATTCCAGAGTAGAATCCCGGGGTTACTGAGGAATTAAAAGAAAAAAAGTAGTGAAGTACGTCACTGGAACTTTTACTAAAAAAACACATTCTAAATTTAAATCATTAAAGTCTCCCCGGATTATGGTGGTATTTTAGTCCCTGTTTTCGAGGAATATAGTTGATCTTTTTATGTAGATAAAAAAAATAAGGAATAGTTTAATAACTTTTGTTAACCTTCATACTTAGTACATAAATCAATGTTTTACTATCTCTGATATTAAGGTGACCGTTATTACGCAGTAATACATGCCGTAACATGTAATATTCTACATTTGATTTTGGACTTTTGTCGAACTGCATAAGAGCGATTTTACAAAGTACTCGGTAAAATTTTGGTGAAGCTTTGAATATGTTTTAAATCGAATTGTCGCGTGTTCGAAACCATTACACCGTTAATTGGTGAGGTTAATGATTTGCCAATTGTGTTTTATTTGGTGGTTTCTTGTCAAACCATTTTGAACCTCGCTTCAATGGTTTAAAGTCCAGTTTAGTACAGAGGTGTAGTCTTAACGATCGGGATTCGGCACATATTCACAATTTTTTTTCGTAATTGTATTTTGATTACCATCGACTTTGATATCCTCGTGGGTAATAAATTTGAATGTTTTGTTTTGATTTCGTAAAATTTTAATTACTAGTAATATTTTATTTAGTTTTACTGTAACTCTGGAAATATTCTAATTAATATTTGAGGAATATGTTTGTGCGACTACAGAAAGCTGGTGATTAAACACTAAGTTTCTAACTAGATGGTTCAGAACATTGTTTTTACAATCTTAGAATAATAACACATAGAATTGCAAGAGTCGGATGTAATATTTAACTATAACAAGGAAGTCTTTAAAGGTTATCTAGGTAAGATGAAATTTTTGCATTAAACTCGTATATAGAGAAAAACCCCCATTTTCTTTATAATCACCACTATACCACTTACCATTATAAAAAAAAACCTTGTTTAAAGAGGTGTCAGCGATGGTAAGTACACGCGTTCATATTTTTTATCTGTCACTTTAAGTTAAAATATATTAAGAATATATACGCCTATGATTACGCCTTTACTTATCAGCAATCGTATCGAGGTAAAGTTTCGTAGCACAACCACGGAACCCGGTTAGGAAACCTGTAGCAATACATCAGTACATTGTCCAAAAAAGTTGTGACAAGCCGCAATGACATGAAAAGGATTGTGTTAGAGATTTATGGTGAAGTTTTCTTATGATTTATTCTTCCCCGGGCCCATAACACGCGCAGTTGCGGAACTTACGCAACCGGATTATGGAACTTTCCAGTAGTAAGGGCACTGGTGGAATTGTTATAATACGAGTAACATGGGGTGAATGAAGGAGCTGTCCGACTTTTCCTCGCTTGGAGCGACACCACCGCCCTGCTAGGCAGCTCTGTCACGATACATGTTTATTATATTACTTGGTCTAAAGGAAATCTTTACACATGAATATTTATTCGTTGCCAATAACAATTACAAGACGAGCATTTTATATTCATAAAAGTGTACCTTTTTTCCTCACATGTCTTTTATCAGATTTACTTTGAATTGTTTGTCATGTATGTACACACTTGCTCTGAGGTTGAATTTTGACTGTACTTTATATTGCTAAAGAACTACTTTATGTTGACACTTTTTAAAATTTTATTTTATTCCATGAATGAATTTGTATCTCATATTACGTGTAAAATTAATTTATCTGTACTTTCATTTCGAGTTTTACTGTCGTACTTCACACACAGAGTCACCTATGACGGTACAAAAATTTTCTTTTTGCGCTTTAGATATACATAAATCTTTCTATGATTCAGGGGTTTTTGGACGAAAAGTCCTGTACTAAGTAGATCGATTTAATGAACACTTATTTCTGGCACAAAACTGACAAGATACGTGGTGTTTAGGGACCCTGAACGCCGCTGTAGCCATCCTAAAATGTTACGTAGACTCCTGTCGGCGCGCCGCACTATGTCACACGTAGCGCGCTGCCCGCTGAAAGCCACTCCTTGACGTAATCCGTGCCGCTTGATTGATCGTTTCTATCTCTTCACTCCTTCATGCGTCATGATCCTGCTTTATATCCCTGGTAAGTTGTTGAAATTTTGCCACTTACCTGATGGGAATCTGAAACCTCTAGCGATTTCTGGGTTCATTAAGAAGGCTTTATATGATAGGACTAAACAAACCAGAAGACGACGATAAGCGCCAGAATCATATTTTTTTCATGTAAACTAGTTTCTACTAGAATTTTTTTTTTGGGAATTTTAATATCCATCGATCAGCGTCATTTATTTATTAAGATGTTTTATTGAAATTTTACAATGATTTTTCGTACATAACTAGCACATTTATGGATAAGAAAGATATTAAAGTTATACGTATTGCTTGTATTTAGACAATATTAATGTTTAACTTAGATTAAATCATGAATCATCCCTGCTCGCTTCATCAAATTAGCTACTCGGAATCTTTGTAATGGTACGTCTAGGTCATAAAGACTTCGGACCTATTTAGATATATATAGAGTTAGGACCATTATCGTAATGAATCCTAGCTACGACATCTCAATATCGGGTCCTCTTCCCGAGCCCTCGATTCTCACAACAATTATTTCGACAAAACAACTATAACATGTTGTGATCTATGTCAGAAGTTTCAAGATCTGTAGTAATTCCAAACAATACGGATTTTGCTCCATATAACTATGTACGTAATGATTAATGTCACATGTTCCATATTTCGTTCCATCGCAACCCATACACGAAATTGGCATGGATGGTCTGGCCCTTGCTAATCCGTGACATGTGATTGATCGGTCCTATCCCTCATCGCTGTAGTGGCGGCGGCGTATCCGCCATACATTTTGGGATTAGATGGTTTAGTAATGCGTAATATAAGCTTATACACATGACTTCGTTTGTGTAAAATGAGAACATGATGTTGGTCGTTCGGGTCGATTTTTTTCTGTTAAAAATTATGATCGTTGTAGTATAACATTAAAATTACGTTTTAATAGAATCAGGTTGTCCTTCGTAGTACCTATCTTTATAAGACTTAATAAAAAATATTTTAACTTGATTGATTTATATCTCGCACAAATTACCAGTAATATGCAGAATATTTTTTGTAAAGGATAATTTTTGAAACATAATCTATAATATTCACAGTAACAGCTCATAATTAACTTACAATATTTAAAGTGCAGTAGCAAAACGAGAGGGACACATCTTGACGAATAATAATATCATTTTCAAACGTCACCACATTTTGTCTTCAACTGAAAATAAAGCTTCCTGAAGCTTTCATATCGCGTACGAGATAACTCGAGGCTTGTTGCTTGAAAATCCGTGCGAGTTAGACCAGCCGCACCACCACAGAGATCGTGCGAGGTGTTCTCTGGAGACGTCTGCCACGAATAAAGATGAACGCGTCTTGCGATAAATCAGGCTCAAGCCGTGAAAGTTGTACGTTATAAATTTTGCTACAAATACGTAAAGATAATTGCGAAAACACTTTATACAGCTGTACAGATATTTTCAAGGGTTATTAACGTAACAAAATTTTCGGAAAAACTTTATTTTATTTTATTCACTGGTTCCCCGCTCCGTTTACCCTGGACACCTTAATTATAATCTCATCATGCGAGTTTTTTTATGCGATAATATCTGAGATTTTAGAGAGAATTTAAAACATTACTTTAAACATTTAACATAATAATTATAATTATACGTTATAAGTATATGTGTATCAATATTATCTATTAAATAAGTTTAGCATAAAGACATCTTTCTTTCACGAAACATTCAAGATGAAAACTGTTACTACAAGTTACTGTTAATAGTTTTCACGAGAACCAATCCAGGTGTATTATAGTATATTTTAATATTTTATGCCTGTATTCTATTCATGTGACGTGAACAATTCACTTAGAGTACCGCGCCGGGGAGGCTCTCAAGGTGCATGCATTTATCCGACTTAGTTGATGAATATCATCAGTGCTCTGGTTAATTAGCTAATTACAATTTTATGATCATGTAAGTAAATGTAGAAATGTATCTTTCAATTTGCAACAACATTATTCAAATAGTTGCTTCCCACGTACCTCCCACGTAAATACGAACTCTCGAAATTCGACTACTCTCATTATAATTTCATGAAGTTTATTCACCTCCGATTACGTTATTGCGTATTTTTTGCTCGCTGCACGGTCTGCAAAGATAAGTATTTTTTGTACGTTGTAACAAGTAGTTTCCAAAAATTAAAGAATCGTGTAGGAATCGAACCCAAACCATGACATTAAAAAAAGTAAACGGAATTGGAAGTTAAAGGCGAAAGCATTACCGAAGCGCCGCATCTCGAGTGCGGCCCGAGTCCGAGATTGATGGCATCTCTGAATCGACTCGGCGGGTTTTTAGGCTGCGGAGTGAGCGGCGAGCCAGTGATAAGTGGGTTTTTACACGGCCGCGGCTGACGCGGGAGGGTCTATCGTGCTTTGAAAGCCTTTATTAACTGTCTGCTAGTTGAGTTACTGCGGAGTTATCGAAAGTTTGTGAGGTACGATCACCTCACTTACAGGAATTTAACTGGAATGTATAATTGTAGGAGAAATTGATACTTATATTAATTGTAAGATTTATTATACTTAAGAGTAGATCTTGTATCCCACCAACATATTATGAGAAGTCTGTTGTTGGATAAAATACATATGCAAATCTTAAACCCTACAGTACTCCGTAAGGCTTAACTATATCGTAATGTGAGGTTAGCCTATTAGGAAGAGGAATGAAACCATCGAATTCTGAGTATAGACTCATTTTAATAGAAACTCAATCGCTTACATCCTATTGAGTACATAGATTACCTAACATCACCCCAGTAAGGTCGGCAGGCATCGTTAAACAACAGTTGTTCAGCCTTAACAGAACCATTTGGATGGTATAGTCCACTAATTACTTAGCTATGTGATTACCACGACTGCTCCGTTTCTCCACTAATTTGGAGATTGATTGGATACCATGAATGCCATTTCGTGTAGGACACTTATATTCTTCCGTGTACCTCTAAAGGGTAGAAGTCATAATTAATACAGACACTGATGTCGTTGATATATATAATAAACAATAATTGTTCAAGTTATTTTATGTATCTTTGTACTTATTTAAATAACAGTTTGGCGGGATAACAATTTTGAAGTTGCACCAAAGAAGCATAGCATGTTACGTGCGTTCGGAAGTACGAGTATGTACACGGTTTTTTCTTTAGAACGAGTAGTAAGTTAGTAATTGAAGAGGCAAGGTAACTTCGCAACACGCTCGTGTATTAAGTTGTTGAGACTTAATTCTCTTACACGGAGAGTTTCAGCGGCTATATTTTACTGTACCTCTGTTCAATTGCTTTGTTACCTTTCAACGTACACCTCGTATAAAACAAAAGAAAGTTTAGGAAAGTTAAACTTATAGTTAAGTAATGGCTGCCGTTTTTAAGTAAACTAACAAATGAAACCAGATTGAAATTTAGTTTTGTCATTTCTTCTCATAACAATATTATTATGTTAAAAATAATAGGCATTTTTGCATTTGCTGTTTTATCTAATATCTTTAAACGTGGAATTCTTGTATATATATATATCAACGATCTCGGAAACGGCTCCAACGATT
>DWPA01005202.1:0-12049 GCA_018251375.1 Calpodes ethlius
AGGTACCTACACATTAGATGACGTCACGGGAAAAACAAATGCTGAACAGCAAATAAGTACAGACACACTGTATTCATCGATATATGAACTTATTATTATTAACCTACCAATATAATTATAAATGATAAAGTTGAACGACGAAGGAATAGACGTTTTACGTCAAAAGATTTGAAATTTACTACTCTGTGCTATGTTTAAAAAATTAAAAGTTTAAATAAAATCATTCATTACAAACATGTGTACAAATAAATAAAATTTAAAGTACCTATAAAGAATATAATTAGTACGTAAAGTATAAGTAATAAAGTTACATTTTGCATAACGCTAAGTTAGAATAGATTCGGTTCAATTATGAAGAAAATTAAAAATTCTTAAGGAGCAATTTGTTGGAAAGTTCTCTCCTTTTCCGATCGAATGACATAAAAAAATAAGTTCCGTCTTGCCGAAGTCGCCTGGAAAGTTAAGCAAACCTTAAAGACAAATTGTCAGTTTCTAAGTAAAGCAAACATTATAAGGCTAAAACGTTTGAACAAGAAATTGTGTGATCCTATAACTAGTAAGTGTGTTGTTTGGAGCAGAGTTGCAAGTTTACTTGTTTACCTTGAGTTTAGTTATTATATTATATTGTTTACGGGTAACTAAACATAACAAACTGAGACATTAACATTATCGTCAGAATTATACGAAACCACAACAGTAGCTAATTGAATTAATTTAAATTCTTCTGGGAAATCTTTGAGTTTATATTTAAGTGCTCGCATTATTTCATAAACGCATCATAATTATTATTTAGTCTTTATATGCGAAGAAAGTTTTTATTTTTTGCAATTTAGGAGACGTGACTGTTAATATCGTCGTATAAACGAGGCAGTCGATCGAGATATAACATAACTTCGGACTTTCGAATATAACGAAACGATAAGTGCTTTTTACCGTTTAAATTTAAGCATAATGTAGCGCTGTTTTTCTTGTAAAATGCTCTTAGTAGATACGAGGTTATGGTGATATGTATTAATGTGTGTGACACTACGACGGAGCACTTAGTGGGGCGCGTTCGAGGCGGGGTCGCATCAATCACAACACAATTTTATATCAAATGTCGCTCTCAATCAATTTGTGCCAGGATCGTGTTCTCGCTACGACAGCGACGCTCAGAAACACGAAAGAGTATTTCTATACATCCTAGAAAATTATTCATGTAAATAGATCTGGTAAAATTTATTTGATTTATATTGAGTTTCGTACATAAGTTGTTTGCTAAAAAAACGGTCGGTTTTCGGCTAAATCGCTTCTTGAGTTCTTAGATTACAATATACATTATTGCGACTAAATCCATATGATGTACTTAAAACTATCTGTTAACAAACTAATTTGAAGCGTAAATGTAAATATATTCATTAAATTTAGATATGTTATGACTGATTTGATTTCAAACATTCAATAATTAATTTTATCATAATTCGAAACGTCCATCACGATCATTGAGCGCGTCGATTGTAATTATCATCTACTTTATCATTTGTCATTTTAACTTGCATCGATCTGTTGAAAATGTATTTCCTTTACGTAACTGCAGTTACATTCGCAGTTTTGTTATTAATAATGATAACAAGTAATTTGGTATTTTTTCATGGAAAAGAGGTTATGTTCATAGTTTACTATGTAGCAAGTGTAGTTAAGTGAGAGACATCTCTGAGGACAATACAACAAAAAGCGTGTACACATCTGTCCACAACTGTTTCGCAGCGTGCACCGTGAATAAGACAAGTTGTCTTAGAAATAAGGATAGGTATAGCTCGTCACTGTCTTCGAATAAAAAAATATCAATTGTCTCAATCCGAATAAACTAATATGGGAGTAACGTATACACAGGTACCTACGACTTACACCTATGCCCTCTTTTAAAGAAAACTCCTATAATATTTGTAATAATTACTCTGTGCTCTTACTTTGGCCATTCTTAAGTTAACGTTTTAACAGTAAGTGATTATGTATACGCTTTTGAATTAAGTATAATAATACAATATAGGAGTTACAGCAATATCTAAATTTCACAGAGCTTCAAAACGTATAAATCCGATGATGGTTCTAGGCTTTGAAAATAAGAATTGCATTAGTGAGCTGCAATGCGAAGTGTGAAACGGTGTATGGGATGGACGCCTGACGGGTGTGAGCGTGATGAATTGTGACGGCGATTCGTTGAAAACGTATGAAAAATGGCTGTTCTATTATAACCTAACGTTGTTATTGGAATTGTTGTGCGTGAATGGAGTTGGTAGACAGTAATGTCAAAGACCTCTTCTAGTAGCTTGGGTTTTGAAAAGATGAGTTAAGATGCTTTACCGTTCGCGACTTTATTATTATTCTTTAGAGTAAAGATGTTTATTTCTCAAATGATCGTTTCTTTATTCACTTATAAGAGAAGATTTACTCTTTAAATTCAATACTAAATATTATAATTATACTATATATATTAATAGTAAATATATAGTCTTTGGGAAGAAGTACATAATTTTAATATTTGCAAGCTGAATTAGAACTTTCTCTCATCTTAATAAGTTGATTTTTTTTATATTATTCTAGCTGCGATATAAATGTATATTATAAGTATGATCTGATATTACATTCGGGTTAGGTCCAGACAAGGGAACTCCTTAATAGTAAACAATACAGGTCATTTTTTATTTAAAAGCACTAATTCTATCAACGCATGTTTTTAGTTTGTTAAACTGTTAACTTATTTAATTTATCGTATGCTTTCTAAGTTTTATATTTATTAGTAATTTTAAAATAATATATTAATTTAATTTTTAGTTTTTTATTTCATTTTTTAATTTTAACCCGAGCCCGTGGGATAGTTATGGGTTGTGATCTAGTAATTTTAAAGTAACTTTATTATTTTGATAATAATACCCATCAGATTCATAGTTATTAACTAAGATATAAATCAACTAGTCTAAATCTAACTTAGTATATATAGATTACAATTTCAGTTTACGCTCAGCGAAGCGGGCGGTAGAAGTAATAAAATAAATTTGAAGGAAATTAAGTAATGACGATGTAAAATTGTTTCACATTCAAGGTACGCTCTCGCTCGTTTCTCATAGCTACTTAGTAATCAGTTAATATTTCATGATAATAGCCACTATAAGTTCCAGGAGTAACTTAGTGCATGCTCCGGACTGAAAACTTAGATTTCCTCATCAGTATTCTCGATAAAGGCTGGGGCGTGCGTAAAAATACTATAATTGAATATTCAGATATTTTTATGACCACGATGAGAATATATAACTTTACAAATTATATTTTGTAGTAGATCAAAGATATACATGAGTAAGACCAATATCATTTACCTAATCTTATAGATAAGAAAATGTATAATCTGAAAGCTTTACGATGACTTTTATTAAAATCCGTTCAGAAACACTAAGTATAAGCATATTTATCGCCATAAGAACATCATAAAAGGGAAGCAAAAGGAATAATAGACATTTGATACACGATTCTGATTCTCACGTAATTTCTTCATCCATTTTCCTCCATTCACACACACTATTCACGTCACTGAAGTGATATCGCTGATATCGGATGACAGTGTAGCACTGGCGCGCTGGTAACTTTCCTAACAGGAAGCGTAGTTTTGAACCACTACAGATAATTGGTGAGTTAGCTCCGCCGTCGTTCTTAATTGTTCCAGACATTCTTGGTACAAATAGATACACTGGGTATAGATAAATTACTAATATCTAACCCGTAATTACTTCTAATCTCTTGTGAGTTTCGATTCGCTCCGAGACCGTTTTAAGTGAGTAGGGGGCTAATGAAATGAGTTTTTAATTTTTATTAAACTGATATTTTCTGTTCTATGAGTACTAACTTACTAAATATGTGTTATATTTAGTAATTATGTTATGTGTTATTTGTCTTACTGTGTGGTTAAATTTTTAAGTCGCCAATTATATTAATATACTGAGTTTCAGAAGGGTTTTGTTTGAACACGATAAAGAAAATAGTTAAATTATTATCATAAATTATTTTCTTGTAATAACAGAATGCATTTGGTAACGTGTTTTACATATTATATCATTTTGAAGTTTAGAGAAATATGCTATAAAATACCCTTAACGAAACTGCAAAGACTTTAAATCTTTGTACTTTGTATAAAGCTATTATACCCATAGCATGAATTGCATTAGTAAGATTTCAACATGAATTATATGAATAATAGACGCTGGTTAGAGTTATACCTACGCTCAATGCAAGTTGCACAAAGGAGTTTGTTTATAAAACAAAACCGTAGAACTTGGCTTGTAATAATAGCTAAGGAAAACTATTCGAACAATGGTAAGTTAAAACTGGAAAATGATTAATTTTATCTGGCAAAGGTGTTCGGTCAATAGCTTACAGTGCGATACCTTCTTTGTTGAGGTGAAAATTCAGTTTCAAATTCCATTTTTATAAGTCTTTTTTGTATAATTAATTACTCAGATTGTAACTTCATAAAAAAGTATATGTTCTAAATTCAAATCTGAAACTACTTATTGGACTTTTTATGTAAGTAGTTGCAAGAATAGCACGCAGTGATAACCTAGTGGTTTAAAATTTCTCTTCCTGAATGCGGGGACTTGAATTCGAATCCCGCAAGCAACTCTAATTTCAAAAAAGTTACGTACGTTTTACAAATAATTATAACTTTGCTTCGTGAAGGGAAACATCGTGAGGGAACCAATACCCCTGAGATATTTCCGTAATGTTTTCTAAGCTGTGTAAATTTCGCTAATTCACAGTTGGCCATGTGATTGTGGTATCACTAATATAGTGAGAGGAAACTGAGCTCAGAAGTGGCCTAGTAATAGCTAGTGGCGTTGACGAAGGGATAAAAACCAGACTAGCCACCTTATGGTAACTACCATTGGCCCATAGAAACCAATAAGACCATAGATATATCTGATGCGCTGCCGGCCAAGAAACAAAAGAAAGATATAGTTAGGTAAATAACAGAGTCTTTATTTTGGTGCTCCAAGTATTTTAATGTTCATATTATTGTAAATGTACGATGGCCATTAGGTAAAGACTACCCCTTCATACAAAGTTCATAAGAGATAAACTATCTTATCAGTCGTTATCTTCCTAGCGGGAACATTTAAATCGATATCTCTATAGAAAAAAATACAATTTGGGATTATAACAATGCTTGAATGAAATAACACTAGCACGATAATCGTATTAGTGCAAGCACGTCGTGTACCACTTTGTACATTACTACCCTTCGTATTAACGAGTTAATAAAAACACGCTCATGAACTAAAGTGTTTTAAACTGCTTTAATAAATTGTTATGTTAAAATATTATAGTTAAAAATCCCGTTTCTGATGCAAATGTTTATTTTAAATTATTCCAAAAATAATTTATTTCGATGATACTGCAGTCTGACATTCCATGTTTTTGGTGTATTCGTGTTATTTGAGTTTACCCTTTAGAATAGATTTTCGTGTAATAGCGCCTCGTATGAAAAAAATCGGGAGTTGAATTGAAAATTCGAGTGTTAACAAAATATTTAAAATACACACTTTTATAGAATGAAAAATATATAATGCAGAGTCATTATCACTCCTCACCTTTCGGAAGTTCCTTTGTCTAGAGCTAGCTATAAATATAGTAAAAGGTGTTTTAATTCATTTTGAAAAATTTGGCCCAAATAATCATATTAACAATCGAACAAACATTGCAAGTTAAATAAGTTTTTCAAAATTAGGACTGAAAACGCCTTCATTAACGAAATATATATATGGATTTTATGTGAATAAATTTAAAGAAAAATGGATTTCAGTAGGATCTTTGTGTGCCGTTGCCGATTATACGGATTGTAAGACTACGTACTTTTAAGGAGTAAGTTTCTTTCGAATGTCGGTACTGGCACGTTTTGTTAATAACGAACGAATGAATGTTTTTTGATTTACGAAATAAAACCATTTGTTAGATCTCTGGAATTTAATTCTATTCTGTCAAGATAACCAGAAATATTCATCATTGTTTTTAAAATTTCAAATAGGCTGTCCTGTACTATGACTAAGAAATTGTACGTTTTATTTTCTGTAATACCTCCCGAAGTCATATTACAATATTATAATTAGTACTGAATAATTCAGAACAGATATAAATTTTATTATTATATAACATTGGTCTTTATACCGTAAAGTAACGATTATACGACAAGATCATATTATTCACAGAGCGATCGCTCAAGTGCCTGTTACGATCGATCCATCATGAGAATGATCAGTAGAAGTTGGTTCCTATTTATGGAATTTTATTGAACGGTAGTTGTGACGCTATAAATTGTCTAATAGACGTTGATTGCTTGACAATGCGCATGAGTGGCAAGTAGTTCGACTGGCTACCAGCTGTCTGCATAGCAAATTAACATCATAAGAGATATTGTATAAAATTACTAAGAAATATCGTCTTTAAAAACCTTAATTTTTATTTAGGTAAGAAGATACAGGATGTTATTAATATATGTTATGTGTAATCAGCTTTATAATAAACTTTGCAGAAAGTTTAGCTGTGTAGCTTAGAAAGTTATTGTTGAAAAGTAAATTGTTACGAAATTTTAATTACCGTTCCATCTCGTAGCTAAATATCGTATTAAATGTTGATATTTTAACTAGTCGTATGAAAAAAATGGAACAAATAATTATCATAAAACATTGAAAGCTATTCAAAAACACAATACCAACAAAGTCATTAAATTTTTAAAAATGGAAACGAAAAAAAGCAATTACGAGAACAACTCACCATTCCGTAGTGCGGCTCCGTTTTCACTTACGCACAAAACCAATAAAACCAGAATAAAACAACTCAAAAATAATATCGTTTGCGTTGCTCGATTGCAATTGCATTAGGAGACGCGAAATAAAAAAGAAAATAAAAGGCGCAGAGTAATAAAACGTGCACGTTTTATCGCCGCGAGATGTACAATTAAGGGTATGTTTGATTTAAAGTATGCCATGTTGTGGAGGACGACGTCGGCGACCGCGGCCTACGGCGTCGGAGCGAAGTGTGACTGAAGGGACGGCGGAGTCGGACGTTACGACCGTACGTAGCGCGACGCAGCGGCTGCGTTGCCGGGCGGGCGGTTATAAACGATATGTGCGAGATAAATAATACGATAATATTGCATTACATACGTATTAAAAGCTGCGTTCTAACAGGCCTGTTAAGAGATAAACCACAAACATCTGTTACAGGGACTGGCGTATCTACGTTTAAATAGATTTCGTTTCGTAAATGAACTCTTTTCAGTTAACATAAATGATAATCGAATAAGTTACACGCATCTGTTAAACAGAAAAAAAAAGAAAAACCTTTATCCCGTTGTACTGATTGCCGAAAGGAAAATAGTTTAAAAAACTAAAAATATGGTAACTGTATTGTTCATCATTGAAAAATGTCTTCACTTGGAACAAATCTTGAGTTGGTATCGGTCGTTATCAGGTCATACCTATTACAGAAATTAATTGTTATTAGAAGTAAAGCAATATGAAACGTATTAGTAAATCACAAATAATCTGATTAATATATAGTTGAAGTAAGAAGGATGAAGTATCATTTTGTACCTTAAGCCTATTATATTCGGTAATACAGCGTGTCTCTGTATGGACTGAAGGCTCTTGATAGGGCTTCACAGTTAGAAGTTGCGCCAAATTGTGGCTTCTCTCGTGTGTACAGTTTATAATTTGTTGAGTTCAAATATTAAGCGATTTATTCTTAAATATCTGCTTGAAACAATACACTACGTCAAAAAAATATGATATCGACTCTTAACCGAGTCGAGTTAACATTCGTTCATTCGTTAACATAGCGTTCCCATCAATGGGTACATGGTACATCTAATAACAGACATAAGTATCCTGTTTATACTAATATTATTAGTACAATGGGAGGTTCATTGTTCTTATCACATTTGTAGAATTTATTATTATTCACTGACAGTATTAATACCACGAGTAAACTATGTATACTATGGTGCTGAAGTTTTAATTTTTTTTTAATACTTAAAGGCAATAAATTTTCAACGGTTGATTATTTGTAATACGGTAACATTAGTTACACAGAAATTAATAACAGGATCCAACTTAGAAACGTGTGTACGCTCCATATTTACGTCACATGAAGAGGAGACGTTTAAATTGTAATTTCACGGTTCGACGAAAATTTTCATTGCCGATTAATTCTTAGCTTTATTAACCTCTTGAGATAGGGAATTGAAGTAGTGAGTGAGGCGGTTTTGTATCTATGGTAGTTATGTGTTGTGCTTTTAAACAGCCAATGTTTTTCTAATATATTATTCTTATATAATAGTAAAGTTGATGTGAATAAGTTTCACTGCTGTAATCATTAACGCATTGTTATTGTTTTTAATGTTTCTTAATGTTTAAAGACTTATTAAAAGTGTAAAACTCTAAAAATAATAAATACAATAATCTTATTTAATCAGATGGTCCGTATTGTAGCATGTCAATATGTTTTCAAAAACAATTGGGACTTTTATATGTATTGTTTAACTTATACAAACTAAATAAAAATAGGAGCGGAATCTGTAATATTTAAGTGAAAATAACTATTTTTTTAAGTCACTGCTAGTAAGAAGGAATACCTTAAAAGCAAGGAGTTTTTCAAAAGTAGAAAAAGCTAGTGTAAATGTAAAAGTATTTATTGTAATAGTGTCATTGTAGTAGAAAAGTATGTCAAGTAGGTTCTAGAACACATTCATCGCCAAGTTCCGCGTAGCGCTAAAAAAGTGTAATTTTACATTCTTTCGCGGCGTATTGTAGTTTTTTCAACGGAATACGTTCCTTTCTACGTCTTTGTTGCAAAAAGTTTTCAGCGTTGCTTCAATCTACTTCCAATGTTTGGAAAGTATATTGTGTTAAATGATTGTATAATAATAATATGGAACTCTGCATACAATATTGTCTTGTCTACACTTTTTCGCAGACCTCATATTTTATTTCTGTGTATGTGTCAGTCTAGTTACTCTTATTTTACAGTTGCTTAAACAAAAATGCTCTATTCCAGTGATTTAATCTTTTATTCGATTATAATATATTATATTAATTGAAAATTTGTAATATTATTATAAAGGATAAAATGGAAAAGCCATCACGTCATTGTTAACCACAGTTTAAAAAAAGCAAGAACAGGCGGTCGTTTCAGCGGTGCCGCAAATTGTGACAAATTGTGTTATTGAAATTTATGTCCGGCAGTTTTGAGACATAATTGGATGCGGAGAGTCGGCAGCCATGTTTCCCGACTGACGTCACGTGCTCTAATGACATTTATTACGGCCAGTTCATTGGCGCCGCTCGTCTCAACACAGTGTTGTATTCGAAAATTAATTTTCGCGGGAATTTCAATTTTGGGATCAATGTTGGGCGTAGCAATAGAACTGCCGAAACTTATAACAGAGGTTTACGTGGAAACCCTGAAAAAAACTGATGATTTTCAATTCTATTCTTTAAATTTTAGTTTATAAGCAACTATGTTAAATACTTACCAGAAATAAATAGACAATACTTTACACCTAGGTTTGATACATACCTGAAAAGAAAATAGAATATTGAATTAGTCATAAAATAATCTTTAATTCTTTTATATTCATGTATGTTTTTTGGATTTTAGCTTTGTACTGTTTTAATAACAAGCCTAGATAATTTAATCTATAGAACGAACACTTAAGGCAAGGTTTTAAATATTAGTGCTATAAATTACCCGACAAGTGTTTACGGTGATATGTCCGAACCACACGTCTGTCGGTGAGTGATTGCGGATAAGTGACAAGGAAGGTCGATAGATGGCGTTGATTGAGCTATTAATCAAGGCTTCGAGACACCACAGAGCAAGTAAAAAATCTTAATTAAGATACTTGGTGTCTGAGGTACCGCGGTGGTGGCACTGACAGGCAGATTAATTTTAAATACTTACATCGCATACTTTATTATACAGATACTCAATAAAAATATATTCTATAGAATTCTTAATTTGTATTTATATTATGTAAGTCAATGTTAAGAAATGTCCTTAGCTACGTGGCAAATAATTATAATTGCTCAATACTTGCAAGTTGTTATTCCCCATGTAGTATTAACAAAGAAAACGCACGTTATATATAACGCTTATAATATATGTATACTTATGGAATAAAACACTGGCTGGGCACAGCGTAGTGGAGTCGTTTTCAAAGCTGTCAAAAGTGACAGGGAAAAGAGCGGGGAAATGTCACCATAATGGATGTGTCAACGGCAACGCGACCAGATGCGGCCTATTGGCATGCACGCGTACAAATCTACTCCCCAAGGATTAAATGTTGGTAGGCTTTGATGAAATTTTGATTTTTAGATCGCATATATGAAGTTAAAATATGTATGACTTCAATTTGAACCGTGATTTTTGTAATCTATATTCACGTATGGCTTACAACTAAGTGAACTGATGAAGTTCTTAACATTGGTACTATTTAATTAAGTATTATTAATGATGGAAAAAAATATTATATAACTTTAAATGATTATTTAAGCGAATTGTTATTACTGGAAGTAACTTATCGTGTTTAACTTTAGGGAAAAGCAATATTATTGTTAACATAGATATATAACATCTAGACGATAAAGTAAAGTGGTATAAAAGAAATGGTGGTGTGGTAATATCGTGTACTTACGATCGCCAACACGTACCTAAGAGTGCGAATATATATTTTTTGAGAATGGAAAGGGGTATGTGGAAAAATATACATAAATCTTACCAATCTATGAAGATTCTAAGTGTGACACTTGTAATAAAACGTTACTACAATGTAGATAATTAATATATATGCGTGTGACACGAACAGTTTAAATCTACGATTAAATAACTTCAACAATTATAAGGATCGTATTTCTGAAGTCAGGTTAAACAATATTCATTATAATCAGAATATTGAATACGATCGCTCAGTATGATAGTCAATAAATGCGAGTTGAAAAACATGTCAAAATATGATGGATGGTAAAAGCGTTGATACGATAAAAGACCTACCTACTAAAAGAGATAGATATCTGTTAACTTAAAATCTTTCAAACCATTTACTTTCATGCGATCATATTCCCGTTTTCTTATAAGCATAAACCACAGTATCTACGCTAGTTTCTATCTTAAAATTTGTTACATTTTTGTATTGCCATCTCCCTCCCACAGTAAAAGCAAGTTAAGTGCTAATTTGGCTTTAAATAAACGTGAAAATAACTTTAGTATAATTATATTATAACGTGTTATACGTAACAATTTTTGATTAAAGCCTGATGAATATACGTAAGCAGAAAATGAACTGTGTTCGTTTGAGTTAAAGTGAAAACGATTGTGCTTGTTAAAAGGTCCGGCCATATGGTATAATTGGCTTGATGTACTCGTATTTTATCAACAGCTATAGGTATCGGCCGTTATCCGTTGCCGCCCCCTGCGCTCCATTTCACTTGTAACCCGATAGGGGGCGACGTCGGGCGGCGCGACTACTCGCCTTGTAATGGCCACCACGGCCCCTTTTTTATTACTGACCCGCTAGTAAACAGATCATTCGGGTTTGTGGTGTTATAAAAACGAAATTAACTGTGACCGGTAGATGACCAGATATTCCCAGTACTCGACACTCTTCTATTAACATAACCTCGCGTGTCACGCACATTCACATGTTAAAAACCTTCAAGGAAAAGCGGTAATGGCCTCTTGAAACGAATGGTCGCTTTCAAATTACTCGCAGCATGGTCAGTTTTATGATACAATATGACAGGCTAATATGGGTAGCCTTTTCAGGTTCTACAAGTATTTAAAACGATTTCACTCTTCATTAATTACCTTCATAAGTTATGTCCAATGTTACGTTTATGTTCGTTTTTCAATTATTGTTAAGGTTGAATGCTTACCTTTAGTGGAATTATGAGTTGTATATAACTATAACTATGGGAAAAATATAATAAACCTTTTTCAGCAATGTTCATCAGATTAGCATGGTGCT
>DWPA01005203.1:0-12049 GCA_018251375.1 Calpodes ethlius
GCATTATCTTGAAATATAACACTTCTGTAGTTAATAGTAACAGGCGGTTGCGGATATCCATCGATATTAAGCTATTATTAGTCTACTTTGCAACAATCCGCGATTAAAATGTATGGCAGTATATACTTTAAAACATGCGTGGTACCTCCCTATCTACTTACAAAGGTAAGCATGCACTACAATAAATTACAGTATATACCACCATACATACGACCACGTGTTTCGCTCCGAACCGGAGCAATATCAGGGTAAGTTGACTCTACGATGGTTAGTCGCTAAGTCTTAGCGCATTTTAATCACGGATTGTTGCAAAGTAGACTAATAATAGCTTAATAACTTCTGTAGTTCTCATGGTAATGCACCTTTATCACAAGTGTTACTTGATGCGTCACTCAGGAATTGCACACGAGTGAACTTCTCAATATTGAACAGAACAGTTACTGAGTGTCCAACTATTTGCACACGAGCCCAACAAGCCACAAGTATATGGTTGCCTTTTCAATATGATTTGAGCTGTCAACGAATGAAACAAAATGTATTCCAAGAGATCCTAACGTGACTTTTATGACATATTAATAACTCGTTAATTAAGAATTTGTGGATAGATCCGAGGATGAAATGTCCACGATCATCTTCGTCATTAAGTCATAATTAAATCAACCGAGAAAATATTCAACAATTTATCCAAAAATATATTAATGCTATTATAATAAGTGTAATAACACGAGAGATACATACAGTATATAATGGTATGGGAGATACAGGTCAGACGCAATCTGATGTCCCGCATGGATAAACATCTAAATTACTACGTACAATACACCATAATTTACAATCATTACGTTCCTTCATTCCCCCTCCTTTTTTTGTTCATCGAAACACGTAAAAATACTTTTCTACCTAAACCATGCTGTATTTATTGTTTTTATAAAACTTCCAATTGTTAATGGACTGTTACATGGTACGAGTCTCTTGAAGGGGCCAGGAGCGGTGGTGGACTGTGGAGTACCACGCTGATTCAGTGTGAAGTGGTAGATGGGTTAGTAACATGGTTTAGTACTTGTCAGAAGTCCTCTGACCTATTATGTGTGATAAAAACGGGACCGACGACTTTATGCGCCCGAAGCACGAAAGCGCTCAAGATATTTTTATTCTAGCGGTCACCCATCCAACTAACGAACGCACGCAATTGCTAACTCGGTCAATAACTTAGGATCGACAAGCTTTTAGGCTGTGAGCACTTCCATAATAATGTCAAAGCCATAAATAAACAATAGCGGATAGCAATAAAAGGCAATCATTCCCGGAGGTCCGATAACATGGACATGCGCAGGCGGTACGCGACTCGACGTTTCGATTTCATGCTTTACGTCATAAAGTCGAAAATCGTATACAGCATTTATTGTACTTTTCCAGGAATTTATACAACGTTATTGTTTAAGAATATTAGATACTTTTCTCATTCAATCTCGAATGATATTTCCAGTGGGAGAGGTATAAATAAAGACCGAGGTTGATGGCGGATTCATTCGAGTATCGGATATCAAAGCGACAAGTTCTCTCTACGATTGAATTACAAGCGATTAACAGGTATATGACTGTGTTTACTGGAATACTGAGTTACTTGTGTAGTGAGTTCAATAACCCCTTTATGGAACTTTATGGCATATAATCTGCAAGATTTTTTAGTAATAAATACTAACAATACTGAAAAAAAAAATTGGTGTCGAGTGCCAAGAATAAACAAATGAGATATAATAAATCAAGACCAGAAAATAGACACTTACCTCTCTTATAAACGTCGTCAGGAATCAAACATGCAAAACTACGCAGCACGCTCACTTTCAACTGTTTTAAACTTACTTTCTTAGTTGTACGGCGACGCATCTGTGATGGCTTTTGTGTTGCTGATATCCATGAATAGCAATGTGTCTGCTTCTTTACCAGCTATTTGTTTAGGAATAAAATCAGTTATTACAATCACAATCGTAAATTTATATTCATACTTTGATATTTTAAACGGGACAATGTGTTTGTTTTCTTTGTTTTATTACTTTGTTTGTTTGTTCGTTTGGTTGTTCCTCTTTTACGGTGCAACAGAGCGTCGCAATGGCATGATTTTTGGTATGAGGATAATTAGGAGCAAGACGTGTGTTTCAGGTTACTTTTCACTGCGAAAAATCTTCTCTTTTGTATCGGAAAATGCAGTACAAAGTATACTTTGGGCAAATTAAGGAAAGTATTTTACAAAAAAGCGTTTCCTGGCAATCAATGATTGAAACTAATAAAAAACCTTATTATTGCTGTTCTTTTTTCCCACGTGGACTTAGCCGTGGGTAACATTTGATATGCTACTTTTTTTATTAAATAAAACTTAAGAGAGTTTACTTGTGTAAAGCCGCGGTGAGTTGCTAGCAGTCATAATAATAATTTAGTTTACAATTGGACGTAGTTATGTAAAATAGATCCAACCACAAAACTATCTTTAAGATAAGATAAGATAAGAGAAAATAAGCCTTTTAGTAAAATTGTTATATTAAAATAACGAGACTAAACTTCGTGTCTAAATTTCATTTAAATATTTCATAGGAAAATCGTACCATGCTTGAATATTTTTTGCATATATCAATTTTGATGTGGACATGCCATTTGTGGTGTAACTAAAAAAACGGTTTTTGTGGGTTGGATCCATTTTGCATATCTACGTCCAATTATTGTTAGTTATGTTTTTTTTTTATTTTTATTCATATGATTATAATTTAATCATAATATTAATTATATTAATATATTTCATGTAATGAATTTTTAGTTTTACAATATTTAATGTGTTTAAGCTACAACGCCATCTATGATTATATTATAGCAAACAAAACTACTTAAGTTGTGTTATGTTGTACATAGATGGTACTGCTTAATATATCTGCTATTCGACGCTAGATGTCGCCATTAGGGGCGTAAATTTTAACTGTCTTATTTAGGTTTAGTAGTAAGAACATGAATTGAATAGAACTTATACGGTAAAGTTACTTTATAATATTTTAAAAATGATTCAATACTATTATTATCATCTAAGCCCTCATCGTAATTCTTTAACAGCTTAAGGGATTTTAAGAAACTTATGCGGTTAATAGCCACCTATTGTTACTTGAGTCATCTAAAACATTGTTCAAGATGAATAGCGCAGAAGACTATTCGCTAACTGCTGAACTTAACGAACGCAATCCGTTGAAATTCGAGGATGAAGGTAAATTTCAACCTCCTGGATAAGTGTTTTGTAATATCTATAAATATTGCTGTATTGATTTACTTGATTTTGTTAATAATATTTTTTAACATAGATCCATCAATTATCCTCATTTTATTTTCCATAATTAATAAAAAAAACATTTTTCCAAAGCAACGCTTCTGTGAGACGGTGGCATATTACGATTATTGCGGTTCTAAGAGTTTTTATTTGAAGCATATAACACACAGTCATAATGTTGTAATTTGCCGTTTTTTATGTTAATACTGACAAATAAATTGAAGAGTCACCCAAAGCTAAATATTATTTATCATCTATGGACATCATTAACACCAATTCGGCAATCCTTATGTTTCTACCGGCTGAATAGAAAGGAAAGGTTAAACTGAATTTCAATTATTTTATGATAGTCTCTTCGAAGTAACGCCTATAAATACGCACATTCCAGAAATTGCTATTCAATCTTTCAGGCGTTATGTAAATTTAATTGTTACCACATATTATCGTAATTTATTGTGACTATCGATTGATTTTGATTTATTTTAGTGAATGAATACTAGTTAATATTAATATTTTTCATAGTTTTTTTTAATAATTAAGTTTTATTTGTGATCCCGCGGGACAGGAAGGGGCCAAGTTCGTAATATTTATGCTCAGTATGTGCCAATTATCCCGGTATTCCCAGTAATTCCAACGTGATGGTTGAAGAGACCGACAAGCTATACTAATATTATAAACGCGAAAGTGTGTTTGTTTGTTTGTCCTTTCACGGCTCAACGGAGCGTTATGGTACGATTTTTTGTGTGAAGACAATTAGGAGGATGGAAAGTGTCGTAGGCTACTTCTTGCCGCGAAAAATCGTCTCATTTTTGTGTAAAGATCCATTACGATGAATATTTCAGTCAAATTAAAGAAAGTGTTTAATAACAAAACGTTGCCTGGCAACCAAATAGAAAGGAATCCACAACCTTTTATTGCTGTTCTTTTTTCACACCCCTCGGGCGAAGACGCGGGTCACATCTAGTTATTAAACACACTGTTATATCTCTTTATAAAAAAACGTCTTCTTACGTAAAACAAATACCTACAAAAATATCTAAAATATTTAGACTGAAGTAAAGTTTAACTATTATTACATACGTATGTAAAATACAAAAAAAAATAATAAATTACTTGAGTTGACACACACAACTTATTAAAAAGAAAACAAAGAACACAACTTACAATTTCATCGTTTATTGTTTAATATGTTTGTGTAAAGTGTGTGTTAGTTCGTAGTTTTGTTTGTGTGTGTCAGGGAATCCTGGCAGTGGATCTGTGACTTATTGCGCTGTAAATGCATAATGCATTCTCATCGACCTTATCGTGCATTAAGCAGTGCAAACATTTGCATCGCGTTTTCAGGAAAAAATAAAAAGATCATTGTACGATAAAAATGCAATGGCAGATAAAAAATGGCAGGAATGCACACTGTTGCATTTATTTTTAACTCGTGACAAATGAAATGAAACAGGACGCGATACATCGTGACGAATTAGCTTTAAATATCATATTAGTTCTTAATGATTTATTAATAATAATAATCAATTGTAACTACTCTCTTTACTCATCAGAAATTTGACTGAAGTAAAAAATAAAAAGGATTTGGTGAAGAGAAACATCGTGAGGAAACCTGCACGCCTGAGAGTTCACCATAATGTTCTCGAAGGTGTGTGAAGTCTACCAATCCGCACTTGGCCAGCATGGTAGACGATCACCTCATGAGAGGAGACCCGAGCCCAACAGTGGGACAATTATGGGTTGTAATGATGATTACACTGTCTTTAAAACTCAGAGCTAGAGCTACTGAGACTAACGGCTGTACAAAGATCTCCTTTGCCAGCAAAGTTACAAAAATCAAGTTCGCCGTTCGAAGGTCGTATTTTTCAGTGTTTAAATATTGCTTTTCATAAATCAATTCAGTGATACCCTTCGAACTATTCGTAGCCCAGGTAATATTACTGTACTAGTCACACACTATGCTGAGCACAACTTAATATTTGTATTACTCTGTGCAGGCGTTTCATAATATTAAATGTAATAGTCATAAATTTCAACTTTATCGCGACATAATTTTGCTTTGTGCCAGCTAATATTGTGAGCTTTGTCTCTTTCATTACTCATTCTAAAACTACTCTATTCACATAACGTACGTAGTGCATTAAACTCATCCAACGTTAACATTTGTCATGTCATTTTCTTAATGCTGCAGTATCCTCTTTCTTACACTCAGTGATTAAAGCTGTGCCCAGGTTACAATTTACGCTCACTAAATCTAATGCATTTTGATAATAAAGTCATTATGTATCTTTTAACGTTATCTAATATATTATTATTATAAGACTTATAATACTATTATATAATTTTCTTTACTCCGAAGTAAAATTTCGTAGTTACGGCTTCATATTTTTTAAGTGTGTATCACCGTGTTGTATCGATTTCTACATTTTGCTTTTCGATGGACTTTATGTGCCGTGCATCGAATTTCTTTAGCTAATTCAATTCAGTTCGGGAAATAATCAAACCCCGTATTAAATTTAGTACTCAACAAAACTCAACATCTTGGTAGTTACTTGGTCCGATTCTCAAAAATGTTATTAAAAAATAAATAGACGTAATTCGTAAATAGCTTGTTCGTATAAAATTCTAATAGTAGATTCTATTTTGAATCAACTGAATAAAAAGCGAAGGAAGAAAAGTGAAAAATGGCTCGCTCAATCAGATAGACCGGCGCCCGCTTCAATCGTTATCTCCTTGAATCTATGAATTAATCACGACTTAAGCTTTTGTATACGGACAGCCGGCCTAAATGTATTAGGGTATAAACATTGTTTATAAATATAATCGGCCGTATCTCTTAAGAGGCCATGCCACATCTAATAGACTTGATTGATTGAATCATATCCAGTTATTATTAATTTCGTTAATATTACGAGTAACTCATAACTATACCACAGAAATAGATGGGTAGCTACCGGAAAAATTAACATTGTTTGTTTTTCACAATACTTTTATATTTGAATAGATATGTGTCCATACCCAAAAATACGAACACTTAAAATTTTAACCGTGATAATATATTTTTTGTTATTTTTAGGTTCCACACTATGATTCCTTATTTTTATCCAGAGGCGAAATCTTGCAAAGAAGAAATCTTAAGTACTATATTTGTGGTCAATTGACGAAAGTTTTAACAACGATAAAGACGAACGGAGTCGTCCAAAAACGTAGTCATAAAAGGTTACGACCACGTACATGACCACGAACAATTTCATGGATACAACAAATAATAGTAGCTTTGTTACAATATTGTACAATGGTGGCTAATATAAACACAGCTTACCTAAGGAAAATAAAGAATTTCAGATGGTCAACTGAAACAGAACTGGAATCCGGCCAAAAGTTTAAATTTCGAATATGGCACGCTATTCACTCGTAAAACATTGCACGACGCGCTTCGTTGGTACCTTTACTTTATAAACCTCTTTGATGCGTTGTTCACTCAAATTCAAATTCAAATTTCATATGAGTTATACTTAAATTAACGTTAAATATAGTTAGTTATAAACAAAATAGTTAATCATCACGAAAATTTGTAAATAACATTAAACATTTTAAACTTAAACTATCCCTGTATTGACGATCGTATACAAATTTTGTTGTTTTTTTTTCGGAAAGATTGGTTCGAGAAGAAATGTCGAAAGAAACTCGATAACTAAAATACTCGTAGCGCCATTTTTTATTTATTTATCTATTATGATCCAATGTGGCAATATCAGAGTTAAAGACAAAGGATAAGAAAAACAATCGTCTCAGTTTTTTCAATTCAAAAATTATCTAAATTCGAAAGACATTAAAATATCCTGGTTTAAAGGTTTTAAGGTTAACTTACAAAACTAACACACTAACTCCTATTAATAGGAATACTAATATGACAATGGTTCTAGAGTTGTTAAAACCTCTTTTTGATATCTAACATCTTTGGCATATTTTAGTAACTATTTTCCAAACGTTATTGGAACTTAGCCAATTGTAAGGAGAAACTTACCGTCATCAAAAAGTCGTTGTTCGAGGAAACTATTCAATAGGTAAACATCCAAACTTACTCTTGATTTAAATCTTAAACTTATTGCCTCAATTGTTACCCAATAAAATTGTGATAAGTCTTGCTCGTTTGATTGACCATTGGCAATATTGGTCTAAATATTTTTTCAACATTTGAATATTTTTAAGTGATAGATATTAGATTTCTGCTCTTATATTTAGTTTTTATCCATTTCTCGAAATCCATACGATCTATCTATGTGAATGCGGAAATTCGTCATTTATGTAGTTTTTTACTATTTCTTTATTCAAACTACGACAAAGTTGAGTAGTTTAAACTTAAACTGAAAGTTAGACTCTTATTACCTGATTAGGTAGCTCCTATCTTATACCACTAGTTTTTAAATAAAGTGTCGTGAGAATAACAGAAAAACAGTTTCCCGCTTGCTTCTTTATTATTATTAGAATTTAGATTTGTGGAAACTTGGGTTTATGTAAAATTGTAATAATTTATCAAACAGAGAAACCAAACTACAAAATACTTTCGAGTCCTATATTTAAGGTCCGACAAACTCATTCTGTTGACTGACATGTTATTATTGTGTATGTGACAGGCTCTTCTGAAACTTGCAGAAAATTGACAACGAATACGATTATCATCATGATCAGCGAAACGGATTGTGTAGTAAATGAACAACAAAGCGAAGTAATGTCAGATCCAATCACGTGGTGAAATTGATGAGTTAACAGAAGTTAATTCATTATGAAAGCGCTCATAGCCGGTGACTTGTGTTGATTCTAAATGATCGACTGACTTAAGCTACTGCGGACGAGATTAGTAGGTGGATAAATTACTAGAAGCAAAAAATTCTTAAGCGCTCTCATGTTTTGGCATTCGGATTTCCTGTTCACGGTAGCGTTATTTAGAGGTCCAGTTTTTGATCATCCGATAACTGTCTTTAAAACATTCGTGAAATTCCAATACTTAGATCTACCACTAACCAAAAACTAACCTGAATTTGTTTAGCATAATGCAGTTATAAATGTGGTAATGGATGAATGGATAGATGAACTGAGTGAGATCCAGATCTCCTTTTCAAGAGAGATTTGTGCCTTAAAGAGTATCATTAGTGTTAAAGCCAATAAAAAAATTAATCTCGTCTCCAATAAGAAGACCACATTCGAAAAAATCATGGAAAAATTGCGTTTCCCAAAAAAGAGCTCAGAACGCTCCTCAATGAGGACTAGTGAACTCAAAAAAACAATGAAAACCAAGTAAGAAACAACGTTTAGCAATCACCTTCTATAGGTTGTTAGAGAAATAAATGATGAGCATAGCTGATAATAGAACGAAACAAATTCCACCTAATTACCCAAAACAACAATTATGAATAGATTCCCCGCAATATTAAATGCCGAATGAAGTTCGAATTCTCCAAATGGAAAGCTTCGCATTAACATATTTAACGGATTAGTAAGTGATTTGCGCACCAACTGGCTAACGGGAATATCTGTGAATATTTTCAATTGAATTATTGTGATTAGCAATGTTTTAGTACAGTAGATATTTATGTATTTTGTATCCATATTCAACTTTAAGTTTCGACTTGATAAACATGTATATTTAACGTTTTTTAGTATAAGTAAGACGGTCAAAAAAGCAAACAAATCTTGCCATAGAATAATTCTATAGTAATTAGGAATATTAGGAAAGTCAACAATATAATGCCAATCTTGAAGAACTCTTTTATAACCTTTTGTGAAGAATAACATAGCGATACGGAAATACCCCAGTAGAACTCTAGTTCCACATGACCCAAATTTCCGCAGTACATGGCAAAAACGATGGTTATAATCGACCTTAGAGATCCATACGATGTGATAGTACCAAAATTTACAGCGAGCGATGTAAGGATGAAACGGTAAAATCGGCATGAAAAACAATTCCACGTAGTACTCATTATTCTAGTCAGTCAAAAGTCAAGTCAAAGTCAATATAAGTCAAAGTCAATGTTATACAACGGTCTCCAATAGACTCAGAGAATTAGAAAATCTTACATACAATTTTACATTTATGCTAATTTGTGGGTAATTAATATACCTAATTAACCAACACTTATTTTAATAACAAAAAACATAGTGAGAAAACTTATACTCCGAAAATTCTCAATTATATTCTAAAATGTTTGTAAAGTCTCAGTTGCGTGGTAAAGCGATACACGAAACCTTTGTGCAATCAACGACCTTTAAGTCCAGTATATAAAACTGTAATTGTTTGTTGAAACCTGCAAATATATCACGAATTAGACAAATTGAAATATTGAAACGAATTCATTTAACAAACAGACAAAAACGCGAAAACGGATTCTTGTAGTTAAATAATATGAATTTCAATCATAAGCGGCTATGTTATTTACAGAAACAATAACAGTAATACCTTAAACAAAGGCAGATTATTTAGCAATGTTTTGTATCAAAGTAAACCTATAATTAAAAAACGCTTCGTGCATTCGTTTCTAAAAGGTCTTGCACACATATTCTTTTTAAATGAAATAGCGTCAAAATATTCACTCCACTAGAGTTTGTTCAAAGTATTATTTTGTACAGTTATCGACTTTTTACGATATAGACAAAATAAACGAATCCTTTTTCTGTTCATTGAATAATCGCTCAAACAAAATCGTATTTGAGCTCGTTTCATTTGAAAAGTACTCGGGTCTTAGATGATATATTTAGGAGGAAATCCAGGATTTGAAGAAGATGCAGAATGATAATAGTAATGATAAAGTTTTAATGAATCTCGTATCACGGACTTAATTACTGGCGAAGTAGAGATTCAAATATACTGATTTTATACTTATTTTTCGATCTGTTATGTTCTTGTTTTCGTGTATTATCCATGGCACAGAATATCCTACTACAGGGCCCTGAGTGAGTAGCATTTAAAAGCATATTTATATGTTATTTTCAAACTACATATATTGTGTTTATCTTTATTAATTACTAATTAAACGTTACAACTACTGTCTGTTGTAACTACAACTACTAGTATGTGAAATAGAATCACGCTCGTTCATTCGCGACATGATTGATTATTCATTTTTCGACTCACTGGCCTTTGTAATAAACTCTCTGGTTATGAAAGCAAAGATGGATTAGCAAGAAGATATTAGGTGTTATTAATCCACGTAGTAATATTTGTAATGGAAATAATATTGCAAATGTACAACATGTTTAATAAGTGCGTAAATTAAGAACGTATACATCACTAGGAATTTACTTCGCTGGACATGACATGAACATTAATCATCTTTTTAACTATAATAACGATACTAAAATTCCTTATCTGGAATGTTTTAAAAATAAAAATACATTATTGTCTTTTAAATTAAGGTTTTAGGGAATATTAAACAGGGTCACTGCGCATTATAAATAAATTGTATGAGATATTTTTTTTTAATATTATCCGTTACGCTCTATAAACTGCTACCAAAAATGTTCGTGATAATTAACATACAGACTTCAGTTAAAGGAATCTGGTTTCATTGGCTTGCCTCTTATTCAGCTGTGCGGGCCATATAGACATGAAGAGACATGGTCTGATTAATAGTATTTTATAGCAATAAAACAAACGTACGCGCCTAAAGAAAAATACTTTTCATGGATACTAGGGACTCGCTCTCTGAGATAAAAATTCAATCGAAATCAATACAGTACAACGATTACTTCACATTGAAATTATTTATATTTTATTTCCGTTATAATATTTAAGAAAAAATAAGTTTACAATTTAGCTCTTTGTTCTTCACATGTAAAGTTTAACAATTAAATCTTATACTAAGTCTACCCATTATAACTAAACGGGGGTAGGTACAGAGATGTTCTCTTCACAAATATAGA
The DNA here is from genome assembly GCA_018251375.1 of Calpodes ethlius. Classification (NCBI taxonomy): domain Eukaryota; kingdom Metazoa; phylum Arthropoda; class Insecta; order Lepidoptera; family Hesperiidae; genus Calpodes; species Calpodes ethlius. The sequence goes on from DWPA01005203.1 coordinate 11,228, forward strand.
TTTTTATTTTGCAACAATTTCACTTTAAAGCTCCTTAATTTTACGATGATAAAATAACAAAAAATATTTTACCAAACTGTTATTTAGTAAAACATCAGTTCTGCCGAACCGCTGACTATAAATTTCGTATTCAATGGCCGGTAATAGCCGTGTTACAAAAAATACAACCGCCCATTTTAGCACAAACTATTGACTAACCGAAACAGCCATTTACAAATAGTTAACATAAATTTTACACCCACCAACGCCTAGTGCGGTTAAGCTAATTGACTAACGTGTTCTAGTAGTACAACGGGTGAGCATTTAAGCTATGCTTATCCAGAAGATAAATCCTCAATTTTAATTTTAAACAGTAGAAGTTTATGGTTATGCTTGGATTACTATAAATAATGTTCGTTAACTGTAAGAACTAATGTTCATGTTTCTGAGTAAGAAACCCATATTTACATAACGTAACTTCCTCGAATTTCATTCATTTAAAAATTTGCGTTGGAGCATCGCAGTAAAATAAGCTCTAAGCCATTTTTATTCTCAGAAGAGAGCTACATTCTTTACTGGACGACGAATACGTTGATGTAAAGATCAATTATACAGAAAGAAGAAAAATAATAAAATCGGTGCTTCTTCTTTCAAAGAATGCCGTCGAAAATTCGACGGTTGTTAATTGATCTTATATGATAGATTTTGGTTCTAGGTTGAGGCTCTGTAACTATTTCTAATACTCAAGGTATGTAGTAAATAATGCAAACAAAGTTACAGGTTATTTTATTACAAGAAAATTCCCATGAGCGCAAAATGTGTCTGGATACAATTTATTTAACA
>DWPA01005204.1:0-12045 GCA_018251375.1 Calpodes ethlius
ATCAACTCCTCGCCGACGGCAATATAATATTTCATAGTGTCGCCCCCGCGCTGTTTAATATTGGGTTGTCTGGAAAGTTTGTACCCATATTTTAGGACAACTAAAACGCAGCTCATTAAAATATTGATGAAATTAACGAATCGTAATCAAACTTTTTTCCGAATAAGTCTGAACCTATTTCTTTTACAAGATGTACAGTGTACACGCATCATTTGTTTGTTATCACTGTGATATATTCAGCCAGGTTTCTCGCGCTACCTACCGAAAATCGACACAAATTTCCGGACAACCTATTATATTTGTGTCCCAATTTACGACACTAAAATGGGCTGCTTGACTAAGGACCACTCCATGCTTAGTCTTAGGCAACAATACCTTCAATCGTCTTGACTCTTCAAACCTCATCTGTACGTCTTCGTTGGATCCATGACAACTGATGTAACCTTTACATATTATCCTACATTAAAGATGTTTAAATATGTAAGTATTCGCTTACAGGCCCGTCGTTGCCCCGGGCATGCTGCTCGTCTATTTTGGGAGATTGGATTTTATTTGCTCAAGATAGTGTGTTGAAACCCGATACTAATGAGATTTGGGTAGACGAAAATCTTATACGTTGCATATGTAAAATTAATTCTTAAAAATAAAAAATGCTTTAATACCACACGACATTTAGCAACTGTGATGTTAATAACCGAGAAGTTCCCTCATCTGGAGTCAACCCTTAGAGTAGATTCAGATCATATTTGTCATTGATATACACAGTCATCAGAACTAAAGCAATTTGTCAAAATACTTTGTAGGATAAGTAGTTCTTATAATAAATGTAGGAGTAGTTGTAATTCAGCTTACCAAATAATCTAACAAATATTGCACCTTAAAAAAAACCTTATAATAACCTAGAAGACGACATGTTCGTAAAGCCTTTCTTCGTTATATTTAAGACTCGCTCTACATAGACTGCAATTACACATCCGTGATTTTATCGGATTATAATATGAGACTATTCAAAGCGACAATGAATAGACCATTATTCAGTACGATTTACCAAAGACCACATAAATCTTCACTTACCATTATTTGTAATTATAGTTAAGCACTAACTTTTGAAAGCCAGAGGCCTTTGGGTTTAGCCTTAAGCTATAAAATTTTTAGGTTTTAGATTGACTTAGTATAAATAAAGTACGTTGCATACTGAGCGAAAAAAAATATAACAATGGTTAATGTACTCGTATATTAATACTTGATGGAAAAACATTTGTACCTTTCCGTAGTCAAATCGGACCCTTGAATTTGATTATAGTCATCAATATTTCCGTGTATTTAGGCAACGGCCTACGTAAAAAAATAGCGATAATAAGACGTAATTCTTTGTTTAATTGAATAAGGATCGAGTTTTGATCGCAGAGTGACGTTCATTTGTTTATATTAATTAAATATATAACTTCCTTTTGCCGTACTTACGTATCCAACAAAGGTAAGAACTTTTGAGATGATTAGCATCTATATATGGATTAAGGTTAGCTCGTACATGGTAACTGTGATGGCACCTTGTTGAAACACTAGCCGCCGCGCTAAATACATACATTTAACTGAGTGTCGTCTTCACTTGAGTGGCACTCTTGTTTCCCGCTTGTTGAAACATTTATTTAACGTTTTTTTATGTTTTGCAAAAGGCTCCGCGCTAAGGACGACGCTAATGGCGTTCATCTTGGGATCCCGGAATTCTTCGCATAGCGCTGAGGAAGGCCACCTAGTGCGCTTGAAAACGCGCCCGACTTCACCAAAAACCTACGTTTGACACAAATCGTAGAAACCTTAATGTTATTTCTATTAAACAGAAAATTCTAGAAGCCGGAAGCAGAAACAACGCAAAGATTATAATATCTCGATAATTTGAGTATACAAGAGGATGCGACCACCGTACCGTAGCATTTTAGGATTTTTTTCTGTCTGGAGATGGTGATTTGCAATTCAAACAGCTTGCATACCAAATAGTTATACAATGATGTGAGTATATCATAAACTATGTGTTTGTTTTGACGTATTCGTACCTTAATAATGTGCTGTAGATAATAAAAAAGCGTCGATAAAACCACGATATACTGATAGATAGATATTAGGAAAATTGTACACCAAATGCATATCGGTATGTTCCTAATCGCATGCGATCAATATCGATCGATTTGATCAATCTTACAATAATTAACAGACGGACCAACTGCTTATTCGGTTACCATTATTATGAGGTGTCCTGACTTGGGAGTCTTGTCTTGACTTTTTCGTCTCTTCTATATATCGCAGATTGGCCGGCAAACATTTACAATATACGAAGCATGAACGTAATAGCATAGCACGAAATAAGTAAACGCGTAAGATATTAAATTGTCATGATTACTAATTGAATAACTAGTAAATTAACAAATAAATAAATAAAAAAACAAACAAACCGACGGACTGACAGACTGCTTGAACGTGAGATCCAAAACTAGGAGTAGACAAAGAGTATATAGGTATATGAAGTGCACTGTAAGTGCACCTAGTTAAATTATTGCTGTTTCATAGCCCAGAACCGCTCACATTATATACCTAGTCACGTTATTACGTTATATATAGGTATTTCAGTAATATTTATCCTCGGATTCCGGGTTAACGATATGTCTCTTTATATAAATTGGTACCACTCGTAACGAAAACTAGTAAATCGTATCTAAAGTCAGCAATATATTACACAAGTATTTAAGGGTTTATGAAAAACAGGTCAATAGTTTTAAATCTTAAATCTAAGTGTGCTAAATATAAAACAAATCTAGCCTTATTAGTATGAGATTCGAGTAGATTGTGAACCAAATGTAGTATCAGATCATGCTTTGCATAAAAATATATATTTTCAACTATTTAGAGTCAATGGAAGTAATTGTAATTTAACTAACAAGTTTTGATCCACACGACCATACTTAGTTAAATAAATAACAGTTTTATAGTCCCAATTTGACTATAATGAATATCGCTGGTCACAAAATCTCAATCAAAATAAATTTATATAAAGTAATTTGCACCACGGCAGACTTAACAGATAGGGTTGTCCTAAATCACGTTTCAGTTCTGTTGACCTTAGCCCAAAATTAATTGCAACAATCAATATTGTTAGCTCGCCACTGAGACGTAACGTTGGCAAGATCCGTTGGTGAAGTGAATAATAGCGGCAATGAGCTCGGAACAATTAGACACTTGCACAACCGGCCACAATGAGCAGATCGGTTACTGCTGACTGCTGGTGGGTACCATGATTATGTTATGCTACGGATGTCCTGAAGACACTACCATGGAGACATAAATAAACTAAACTTACTACAAGAAAGACCAGTTATCTATACATATAAATAAAAATGGACTGTCTGTTTGTTATATTGAAATAACCACTTTTTATTGCATGCATATAAGTATACATGAGGTACGTACACCAAAATAATTTTTTTTACAATTTTTGTCTGTTTGTTTTTTCTGGCTAATCTCTGAAATGACTTGGCCGATTTTGACGGGACTTTTATTGGCAGGTAGCTGATGTAAGGAGTAACTAAGGCCACAAAAAAAAAGTAAAATACTTTTTGTTAAATTCCACGCGGACGAAGTCGCGAGCCCAGCTTATTATATATAGAAAAGGTTTTTATCAACTTTATGTCAAAATTAACGATTTCCTTCTGCTTCATTCCGCAAACAATTAAAGAATCTTATGAACTAATCTTTACTAGTATTTATAGTGCGGTTTGTCGGTACATACTTAAATAATCTCTAAGCCAACATGTTGCTGCATACGCAAAATGTTTTTATTTACGCAACTATTCCAACAATTAAACCTAATAAGACATTTTGTGGTCCGCGACAAGTACGACAAGGTACGCGTGTATTCTTCACGCACCGCACAATCATACTCAACTATCACAACAATAACAGCCCGCGAGGTAACGCAATGCGTTCGAGGTTTTGAGTTTTAAACGACTACAAACACTCATTGTGCTAGGTAATACGTTTGCACACAATATTAGGGATAAAACGAATCCTTGTGAAATTGCTGTCGTGTCGGAGTCAAGTGAGAGTGTACACATTAACATTGAACATTTTACTTGTGTCACCACTGATTCAAAAAGGTGCCTTATTAAAGAAGAAATTAAACGGTGAAACGTCCATAGCAAACTTTACATAACATTACAATCTACAGAGATGTTACGCTACTACGTCCTATGATATTTTAATTAACACAGGAAATGTAAATTCGTTTAAATACATATATTACTAAGCCCACAATTCCTAACCGTAACGTAAGTTTCGAAAGAAAACCTGAAAAGCTATTATGCAAACGGCATTCATAAATTCCTTAGCGGGAGAGCGTCATTAAATATATCTACATTGAATACGATGAAATTACATTAGAAGTTCATTTAAGTTCAAATCAACGTTCACACATGTTTACAATTCCCCGGATGACATGAACAAAAGGACAATAGTATATTATTTGGGAGATAAATTTCTGCCCAGCCGACGTTCGTCCCTGAGGACATCGTGGCAGATAGAGTCTGAGGCAAGAAGAAGACCGCCGAGCAAGATCGGAAAAGGGGTGATCGTACTCAAAGATGGCAACGGCGACTCACAACCCACAACAGTCCTACTGCTGGGCTCGGGTCTCCTCTCATTATGGAGAACTCTCGGGTGAGCACGTTTCCTCACAATGTTTCCGATGTTACGAATTACCTTGTAAAACGCATATAACTTTTTGTAAATTAAAGGTGCGTGCAAGATTCGAACTTACGCCCCCACGTTCGGGAAACTAATGTTCGAACCACTAGGCTATCACTTCCCGTCGAAGCCCAATGGCCTTTGTTAGGGCAGCACATACAATGCAGCTGAGGCACTGGTGCTTTCATCAGAGATACCGGACCCTGTCCTCGTGCGTCGGATGGCAGCCCAGTTAAAAAAAAATAGAGCCTCAACTGTGCTTAAAAATCGCAAACAGTATCACGTAATACCAAAATAATGGCCAGCCTACTGGACGGAACCCAAGGCTCCTCATTACGTTCATGTCCGCCGGCATCCGACTTTTGTTCTCACCAATGGTTCATTTATCACTAGCAACCCTCGGAGAATACTATCCCATAACACGGCATCTATCGAAGGCTTAAGCATAATAATATCAAACTAAAAATAGAAATAAACATCCCAAACACACTCAAATCGGTTCATTCGTTTGTAGGCTGTGATACCACAGACCGTATACACATGTTAAATTTATACAACTCCTCATTTTCTCGGGGATTAAGACAACTGTAATATGACCTTAACGAATTTTAAGATATCCTATTCTAAAATAAGTGAATATGAATACATGGAATGTGTCGCAGTCTGTTAGTTTCAAGTAATGTGAATTGGTGATAATATGAAATTTCAAACTGCTGCCAACATATTGTTAACTATCTATCTACTATAATTTACGTTATATCGTGAACTCTGAAGGTATTTTAAATTCCAAATCGCAAACACTCCAGAAAATTTTAAGGTATCAATCGCAGAATCTTAATACGACCCGGAAATATTTCAATCGCTAGGCTACCAACACCAGATATTTATGCCCACATCAGTTAGTAAACAAAGCGGGTGCCACGGTGCCAGCCTCGGTCAAGGTCCACGCGACGAGAAAAATGGATGTCTCCGAGAAATGAGGTCGTGAGGTCGTTCGTTCGTGAAGGGTGTCTTATCTCTGATTTATTACGAGCCGGTGAAGGTACGCACTTTAAACACGGCTCGTCCATTACTCGCTCGAGCCGACGCGTTAAATATAATCGACTTAAGTTCAGTTCACGTCACATACGCACAGAATTCAATAAAGATGTACTCGTACATCAATTAATCAAATTATTCGTGTTACACCTTTGATCCATAAGCGGCTCACTACCACGATATGTTCTCAATATTGTAGACGACTGTTAAGGTCATAAGCTCATGTTTTTTTAGTAATATATATGTCAGTGCCTTCTCTAATTGCAATTGTAAAAGATAGCGTCTATCCTCATTGCAAATGTGAACAACACGTGCAGCGGTCCAATAGTAAGTGATTCATGAACAAACGATATAAAAAGAAAGACAGATGCACAATCGACCGTTGCCCGGTGCACACGTTACGTAATCACCGAGGAACTTTATTATCGAGTAGTCTCGAAATCTGCTGAAATAATGATGTTTATCAAAAGTTTATTTAGCAATAAAAGTAGAATGAATCAAGTGATCACGCTACGTCTATATAAAGAAAATTATAGATAAAAACTAAAATAACATTACAATCCTTTAATGTGAAACTATTAGGCACGAAAATGTCAAAAATTGTGCACATATGATGTTCAAAATTACGCTCGTTTTCATCTAACTACCAACAGGATCGATGAGTTGTAGTAAGAACTGGGGTTATTTTATTATTTATCTTAATGTCCACCCTGTTCCTTTAGAAGTGTAGATTGTAAACATAGAAGGACCTGTCCCAGCTGCTGACAGTAGCAACAGGAGTGACTTCGTGACGCGTCACGTCGCTATCGACACGTAATTGCAAAGAATTGAACAATATAAAATGCTTTAATAACGCAAAAGATGGATATCGCGTGTAATATCTGTGGGAACGCGGGCGCGGGTTGGCCACGCTAATGTTTCAATGTGAAACGTATTTACATTGCAATTGTTGCTTACTGATACAGGTTAGATATGTATAAGTTTATAATAGTAATATGTTTGTCTGTTACAACAAAACTAATACAGATTAGATGACATCTGAATTAACAGAAGTACCTATGGGGTTATTATTTTTAAAACTTTATTGCATTTGTGCACAGAGTAAACGATGTTCCGATAATTTTAGCGAGTATAGTGTACCCTGAATTTTATTGTTTTTTTAATGGAATATATTAAAAAAGATGTTACTAACATCACATACTTGATAACACGAACACTACTAATAACAACCACATGAATACTTACTTTACTGTGATTTTTATTTACTCAGTTCTGATTTATAGAAATAGAAACAGAAAATTTGATAAAACCAGGAATAAAAATAAATATTATTAATAATATCATTGACAAATACCTTCTGAGAAGTGTTACCCCAAAGCAAAAATGAACAGAAATGTACTAGAGGTCCTTACATTGTTGGTATCATTAAGATACGTCTATTTGGTCTGAATACGCAATTCCACGAAGTCAGTAGCGAAAACCATTGTCGAATATAATAGATATTATTCAGTGGGTATATTTCATTTGGCCGCAAAAAATCTCGAATGTTATCACGATCCGTTTAACAGTTTAATTAGAATTGTTAATTCTGTAATATTTGCAACACATTTCGTGTGAATTTTAAGCCAACAATTGATTACAATACATACTTACGTGAGGCGTGGAGAAGGATAATGTTTTTCTCACTTTGTCCTCTACAGGATGTTTAGATGTTAACATGTAGCTGTTAATGATGTCATGGTTTTTATATGATAAGGATAGTAACCAAACCTTCTGTGCTGTCATACCTTCCTGTATATATGTTATACATCTGTGACAAACATCGAATAGGATTGTAGGAAAGTCTGTATTTAGTAAGTTCAGTTAGTATTGTGTTATTAAAAATATTAGTTTGTTATTATTCGCTAGTTATGGTTGTTAGGAGAAATTTGTCTCTTAGTAAGTATTAGTAATCGTTAGAAATTTATCCCATTCGAAGTTTATGATACGCTGATCGCTGGATAGGTGGTCGCCTCTTGTATCTTTATAACCAGCACCAAGCCTAACACAATTGCTCTAAGGAAATTATGACACAGTAAAAATAATAGTATACATACATATTTATCACGCCGATAAAGTAATAAAAAAAAATCTTAATATTTTTTTGGATGCAGGTAAAATGTACACTTAAAACGAGAATAAATATTTACCTTAAAATCGTTATGTTTTTTTTTTAATATTCATAAATATTGTACTTAGATGTACAAAAGAAATCACGAAACTATATATAATTTAAAAGAAAAACTATTTAATAAGGCATGACAGGGACGCAAGTTAATGGTAACTTACGTTTACGGAAACGCACTTGTAATACCTTGAATTCACTACTGGATATTCTGGATTAGAAAGTATAATTTGCATAAGCCAAGCTGTGGATTACAAAAAGCATTCTGTAACTCTAGGGACTTAAAAAATCAACCAATCCATCTACTCATCTTATGCAATTATAAAAAAAATGGCACTCCATCCGTCTTATCTTAATTAACATATAAAATTAATGTGCACTATTCAGAATTACATAAAAGCGTTAACATAATAACATTATTGTTAATTATATACCTATTGCTAACAAATGGTATTAAATAACGTAATGGTATGTGGGAAAATCAGCGGAAGGTGCTGGAATACATGCGTTATTGTTATGAATGTAAATGTGCGATTATAACAGGTTTGTTATGGATCACTCGGGCCGCAGTCTTGTAATTATGATAATAACACATCCTCTGCATACATCCTTTGAACTAACGTCTTGTCGCACCATTGCGACGGTCGTGAGTGACCTACTGACCAGCCAGGATGATGTATTTGACCGCTAGAGCTATTTGTTAATCATTACTTATTTTCAAGTACTGTTAGACAGTTGTTTCTAAAGTCGTTTAGGACCACGAGAAAAAAATCCTATACTACTTTCGCACTGAATCCACACTGTCTGGTTGTATACGCCTAAACTTGAAAAAGGAAAGTGAATAGGCTCTCTATAAGTTAGTGCGTACAACATCATAGACTACATCACCACTTACCCATCAGGTGGGATAGTAGTCAAGCATTGACTTATATTATGTAAAAAAAAAACTTCGATTTCTGAGTCGTATGTTGTTATATTCCCTATAATCAGAATACAATGAGTTTAAGTTATATGCCGCACAATATTGACTATATTTTTAGGTACCTAAGTAGCGAATAAATGACAGTGAAGGGTCGTCATTATCCATGGACATCAATGGCATCAATGGAAATAGAAGAAACTGAGACTTGACACTCAGCCTCCTGTCAGAACACGATACATTGATGGAGGCTGGCTCAAACAAGAAGGTGATTAGCCAGGCTGGCTTCACGGGAAACTTATAAAACCGAGAATAAACTTAATGATTTAATAATCATATTAACAACTTGCCTAAGCTGAGAAAAAACGAAATAAAGATAGATAATTTATTATTATTAATTTGCACACCTTCAAAGGTGACGATAAGAAAGACGCTTTATTGGTACTATGTTTGAAACTTATGTAACATTATCTTGATATTAAATGAAAATTGTAAATAAAAACTTAAGATTAAAAAAAAATATTACCCGTATAGTCAAAATTTTTAAAAGAAATATGTTTTGTTTTGTATTCCGCAATTCAAAAACGCGAATTTAAGCCAACACGAAACAAGACAATTTGACGGTTCCCACGTACGTATACTAGATGGCGCCGCGACCGAACCAAATTTACTGAAGTAAGGAGAGCGACTTAGTAGATATAAAATTGGAACATTATTGAAATTCTAAAGATATATTTACCGATAATTATGTCAGTCGTCTGTACTAACATTTTAAATGCGAAAGTGTGTTTCCTTTTTTATCTTTCTTTCACGGCGTAATATAGCGTCTTTATCATATTTTTTTTTGTGTAGAGATAGTTGGACTGCGAGGATGAAGAGTGCCATACGCTATTTTTACTGCGAAAAACTAATTTCATTTCTGTGGGAAGATCCATTACGACGTATATTTGAAGCCAAACTAAAGCAACTAAGTAACAACGAAAGCGTTGTCTGGCAATCAATGATGGAGAGGAATTGACTGCCTTTGTATTGCTGTCTTTTTTTCACACGAAGGCGAAGCCGCGGTCGACATATACATAGTAACTGAATATTATACGAAAAAGACAAGGTATTAAATAAAGTAAATCATTAGTTAGTAGTATCTAGTATTATAATGTTATTAGTATTTAATTTAGTAGTCGACAGCTTTTAAAACCATTCTCTAATTAATATTTTAGAGGTTATCGGCACTGTATAAGCCTGCTATGCGCGGAGCACACAAGTTATTAAACTCAATAATTTAGTCTTAACATTACTGTTAAAGTTCGTTGGGTTGAACATTTTCAACATATCTCTCACCGGGGGCGTAGCTCAGATGGTAGAGCGCTCGCTTAGCATGCGAGAGGTACCGGGATCGATACCCGGCGCCTCCACTCCCCGCAAAACTGTACTCAGCGTTTTGGACTAATTTTTCAATTTTAAGTTTAGTAATTATTTTTTTTATTAAAATAAATCTTAGTTTTTACTTTTTTTTACAATGTTTTCAATCTATCAACTTGAAAATTTTCTCTCATTTTTACATACTATGTGTGTAGTATGTTTTAATAATGAATAAAATTATATAATAATCTAAACAATAAAAATCAAAATCAAGGTCAAAAAAGAAATCGTATAGATATTGTTAATTCGCATAAATTACTTATAAATGCCAATTAAATTGTCCTTTCTCTGTTTGTATATTAATAGTTTCAGCCCATTACTGTTCTATTTGTGAAGCTCAGGATTATTCCCATAATAATAGGAGCATGGCAATACCATCTCTTGAGGGGATTAGTTAGTAACATAAGCGTATTAAGTTCATACGCCAATGGGAGGACTCCGACATTTCTTAATGACAGGGATCAGATCAATAGCAGGAAAACGATTAAGAGAATTTGGTGAATGATCAACACCATTCATTCATTCGCACTCGAAGCCGATTCTCTGACGATTTATTATCGATTATTACGACAAGCAATCGGAACACGATGGGTTATCAACGAAGATTCCTAATTGTGTAGTTTCTCCGCATACAAGCATTATGAAACTTAATATCCTTTGAGAGTTCATTTAGGAACTTTGTTGTAAACTGCTCGAGAGCGTATTTACCGAACAGTGACTTGCATGAATTGCTAATATCTTTCCAAGAGTACGTTTCTTGTCTCACCACCGACAAAGTTTTACCAAGTCTGTCATTTATTACACACGTAGAACTTTGTCGTATTTTCTTTTGTCTAGCTTTATCTGAGTCCATAAAACTGGTATCACCGCTTCTGTTCTCAATGATAACGTTTGTAGTAAACTAAATCTTGTAAAATTACATTGCTTTTCTTAGATACCCTCTGCAGTTCGATATTGCTTTTAGATCTATTTTGCATTGGGCGAGTTTACCGTGATTGGGTTTGATTGACGGCCCCGTAGAGTTGGTAGTGAACCGGTCTGCGAAGCGAGGGGTCCTGGGTTCGATTCCCGGGCGGGCAGATATTTATGTGACAGATAAATATTTGTTCTCGGGTCATGGGTGTTACTGCCGTATTTTTTGTGTTGTCCACTCACCCATGACACGGGGAATCCTATTGCGGGGGTATGAGTGTGGTAGCGTTTTTTATTATATAAGTAGACAAATTAACAGAGGAAATGTAATTCATCACATTTGCGTTGTTTAAAATGAAACAGTTGATCCACGTCATTCCACCAATCTAACAAATGCAATGGTGGTACAGAATAGCTTTATGTATATTTTTATTGTTTAGAGTAATTATTTTTTATCTTTTCAAGTATTCAAGTTTGGAGTAAAAATTAAAAACATGCAGTGACCAGATGAGTTCATGATTCAAAAAACGAATTGCCGCAAAATAAGATTCTAAATGACTTACACAAAAGTGCTTGCTTATTTAGGAATTCCAGCGTTCAATTCTCCAGGGAACGAACTCAGCTAATGGACTCGTCGCCATTTATTTGGACTGGGGTTGCGGTGTGATTGACGTTTCACCGGATTTATCGCAGAGATTCACCAAATCTTTAACTTTACAGGTATTTACCGATGTGCTATCTAACACACAAGAGTAACACCACTAATCTTTACCATCTATATGTATAAAAGAAAGTCGTGTTAGTTACACTATTTATAACTCACGAACGGCTGAATCGATTTGGCTGAAAATTAGTGGGT
>DWPA01005205.1:0-12045 GCA_018251375.1 Calpodes ethlius
TATAATTGAATATTACAAATTATACTTATACTTTATAATGTTAAAAAAAACAGGACCAATATCGAAAAAAGGATGATGCAAATCTATTGATTAATGATGGAGTTCTGAATTAATAAAAGAGTACACACAATTTTTGTGAAATCGGTTCAAAATGTATTAGGTAGAATTATGTGGAATCTCTTCAACCGTGTAAAGGCATTGAATTTTAATATTAAACATTATTAAATACAAAAATCTGAGAAATCCATTAATTTATTCTATTCAGTAATAAAAACACCTTTCCGGAACGGTGGTAGAAGCAAAAAAGATACGTTCATTAGTGTATTGCAAAAATTATTATGAATTTGAATTTTTAATCAATTTAAAATTTAATTAAATGTATAAAATATCGTATAGCGAATATTAAATCTATATAAAATCAAATTAACTAATAGAGTTGACTTTTATAAATAAGTTACACAGTGAGATACGTAGAAGAGATGAGAAGTAGTAAGAAAAGAAGAGAAGAGAAGGCAAAACGAAATACGATAAGAGTTAAACAGAGTTGAAAAATTTGAAAAAAATTAAATGAATATTTTTTTAACATAACTTTATTATGGTTGTCACCTATTAAATTGATACCTTTCGATCTTTTAAACTTTCCAATCCGTCAAAACTCAATTGAACATCGATAATAAAAAATAAACATCCCCCGTGGGGTTGGATTATCCGAGATCGGTCAGCGGTTATCGCCTGACGCCCTACCCCACCGATCCAGCTTTTAAATGTAATTACCATAGATTGGATTTGTGAACGGGAGATACGTAAAGTGCAGAAATAAGTGGTCAGAGCAAAACTGACTGGATTAATATATGACTGCTAGATTTTGCCCGCGGCTACGCATGCGTATGAGAAAAGAACAGCATTAAAAAGTTGCCAATTGCTTCCTACCATTTGTTGCCAGGCAACGCTTTATTGTTGAATACTAAGTTTTTTTTTTCAACACACTTGCGGCTGGAAAATGTTGAAAAAGAGGCGGTTAGCGTTTACGCGTGTCGATATTTTTTTACCTGCTTTTAAGAAGGCAATATCATTATATTATGCAAATGTTTCGTAACTGTTTTTAATTTACTTTTAAATAGATATGTATGTAATTATAATCTTTTGGATTTTTTTTTTGTAATGTGCTGTAATTTTTTGAACCACATTTGTATTCTTTGTTTCTCGTTTCAATATTTATCAAGTCTTTAATATTTTTCACGTTCAGATATAATTATTTCCTAAGCATGTGATATTTACCTAAGTGGTAGTGCATTTATTACTTGATGGTAATAGAACACATCTGTTTAAGCCTAATATAATGTATCAACCGTTGGTAAACTTATTAAATAAATAAAATAAAATACACACTATCTTGTATGAAGCCTTAAATGTATACATACTTATAAAAATACATACATAGCTACATGTATACATACATACAAAATATATAGAATATATTACATGCGAACAATAGTGTAATTTAACAATATTGATATTAATGGGTGCTAATCAACTCTCTTTTTTGCACCGTAGGTAATCATGTTATTTCTTGTTAGAAACCTGGTAAGTATATAATATATTATCATTGATGTTTTCCATTGTTGTTTTGATTAGTCAGTGGCTCGTAAACGATAAAGCTGACCATTGTACTGTGTTAACGTACCATATTTTAGTGTTTTTATTACTTTTGTTGTGTAACCATTGAATCTGAACAAATAAATGTAGGTAGCGATTTTAGTGATAATAGACACTATTAGTTAGACAATAGAACAAAAATTACAATAACATAATTGTTGTACTTTCAACTTTATAACAATGTTATTGTCTCCTTTGTTACGATTACAAGGTATTCATTATTTTTCGTTTCAAATGCTTAAATAATTTATATGTACTCAATGTTATGAGAAATAAATCTTTCCAGCGTTTTTTGCTGAGCTACGTCGTATTATAACTTTATCCTAAACTTTATCTCAAATATAAATATATAAGTATTTCTTTGTTACTTATTCCGTATGTGCATATCTCTCTCTCTTTCAAAGTATGTGTGTGTGGGGGGAGGGGTGTAGAGTAAATGTGTGTCTACGTGTGTGCGTGTAAACGATAGACTACTTTGTACGTTCAAAAACATTATAGACTCAAACGGTATGAACCAATGTCGAAAAACCAAAAAAACAATAAAAACTCTTTGTGGAAATTATCTCTCGTCTGTCACAAGTACACTGTAAAATAACAGAACAGTTAAAAACCACTGCAATAAAAATAAAGTGAAATCAAGCCGATTTTATCGTGTTTTTGGTTTTCGCTGTGGAGCTGTGTTTATTATTCATTTCTATGGTATGCTATGGCATTCGTTTTTTTAAAAGCAATATGATGTTTTTTTTTATTTTTAACGTATTCCGCTATGGTTTTTCCTTTATGTTTAAATGTTTTTATATGATGTACCGCTTATTTTATCATATTTCAATATGAGGTACTGTTTCATACTGTTTTGCGTCTTTCGTTTGTTTTCTTTTGTTTGTTTTTCAGAACTTACGTACGGCAGTACAGTTCTGGGTAACTACCATTTCATTGTTGTGTTAGTCAGTGTGGTAAGATATAGGATATAGGTGCACGGTGGTGCTTATCACCATCTCCATCTAGTACCTAGCTAATCTACACGTTCGCAATGTTGTTGTTGCAAAGAAAAACAATACCAAATATCCTTTAATGCACTTTGATGGATATAAATATATACTGATAAAATTATATTTACTCGTAAAAGGGTTATTGTAAACTAAATTATTATATGCAAAATAAGATTACCTGGACACAAATTAGGTATTATCATCACATATAAAGGTTCTATACATTAGTAAAAAACATTCTTCTACGAAGCATTTTGCCGCTTCCAAACCTGGATAATTCTCAGGTCTTGGTCAAATGTCCTTGGTCAGATGGAGGTCTTAGACATTAGCAAACTTCGACCAAAGAAAAGTGTATTTAAAATCTATTTTAAAATAAATAACAGTAACCATTAGAACCATTACATGTTTTAACAAATATATTTCTTAACAAAACACAATTTAGAAAGGTTTTAACTATAACAGTTTACATCTGTTCCAGTCATACTTGGAGCGTTGTTTTGATGCAGCTCGGCGCCGAACTATCAGTCGTATATTAATTATTATAAAGAGCGACCGAGTGACGGCTCGCAGGGCGAGGGAGAGGATTAATATCTAAATAATGAGGCTGACGCCACGCCCAGTGTACCGACAGCATACAAGAGAATTAACATAAAGTTAAATGAGATTTAATTTGTTCAATGTGACATTTTAATAGGATTGTTTTGTTGCAACTATATAGCAAATTCTAGATAAGTTAAGAAATATGAATACTTAACTTAGGATCTGCAATATAATGCAAATATTATATATATACCGATAAAAAAATGGAAAGATATTCCGTAAAATTATATCTTAAAATTAAATTATGTATTATGGATAGTTTTATATGGAATAATTATAAAGTCAGCCAGTGAATATGTCAATTTATCACTGAATAACAGTAAGCAAGGTTTTAAATTTAAAGATGATACGTTTTTTTAACTGCAAAATTTAACTACCAATTAAAACTTCTACTAAGTAAGAGATGTTTGTAAAGATCGATTGTTTAAAACATAATGTTTACAAGTTTAAATTTAACCTAATTGCCTAATATAATTTTATCGGCATTATAAATAATATGTCATATCTTATTTCAAATTATGATTCTCCAGTTTAGAATACACGTAGTATTTTTGAGATTTTCGATCGTAATAAATAAAAGAACAAATAAATTTTAATAAATTTCGTTGCTGACGGTACACGACGCAGTGGTATCTCTCGAGACAGCTCTCGGAGGGTGAGGACCGGAAAAAATGTCGTTCGGTCGTGATTTAGCGACGAGCCACCGCGCGCCCGCTCCGCGGCGGATGGAACACGACTCGTAAAGATAGGGTTTACTTTTAGCTTTGTGATTCTGACATAAACCAGTATTAACGTCAGGTGTACATCAACCTTTATTTTAATGGATGATCAACCGTATGCTCTCAGTCTTGGCGGGTAGCATCTAAAAAATAATTATTCCATACCAGTATTAAAAACGAATGCAGTTTTATTGTTACTGGTAAGACATTTTTGTTTTACACTATAATGTAAATTTAATTGTGCTTATTACAGAATTTTATTACAAATGCTGTATCAAATAAGTATAAAAAAGTACTTGAAAAACCATATAAACATTATACCTATACACTTTTTCGTGATACGTTTACGATTCATAAAAATAAGTGTATCATTAGCAAAAACGAACATTAAATATTAACACTTCTTTAAATCCTAATGCTTCATTAACAATCCATTGCACATAGTTGTCCAATAAAATAAACATATTCAAAAAATAAGTAACAAATAAATAACGACAGTAACAATAATACAAAATATAAAAATCATTTATCGCTAAAACTTGTTCTGCGCAAAGAATTAATGAAGCATTATGAATTAAAATAGTTTTAATATCTCAAGCTTGTTTTTGTTAATGGCAGTTAGTCAAAACAACAACATTACCATCCAAGAACGAAGCGGGAAACTAACATTACACTAACACTAACACTAATTTAAAAATACAACTAAAAACTAATACAGTTCCCTACTTCAGTCACCTAATGGAGCGATTAAATTAGTTCGGTTACCGAATGTGTAATCCGCTACGGTTTATCCGAATTCGATTACGGATTCGGTCTGTTTTAGGTTAGGTTGGTAACGGAAATCGTGAGCCGCATTGTCACACGTTTCCCCACGATTTAGGTCCAGCACGTTTTCATAAGTCAATCGGTTTTGACCGAATACGGCCAACCGTAACAACTTTATACTACATCGGTTACTGCAAACGCAAAACGGTTGAATTGGAATATGGCCAAATTGACTTAATACATATAAATGTATTGTAAATGTAAATGCTCCATAAACCTTCGAATCGCCAAAATTCCAGAAATTCTAAATTACCATAAGGAGACGTGTCGTTTTTCAGCGTAATTCAACGCGACATCCCAATCCATTCCGTCCCGTCGGATCGGAAGGCCCATTTTTCAAGAGAGGGTTAACTCTCCAAGGATCTGCGTAGTTTGTAGGTATTATTCATGAAATACTTACGACGACTTTGGTAAACGATGTATTGCGACCTAGAACGGGAGGATTCGGAAGGTGTTGACAAATGACGATTGAGCTGCTTATAGATGGGTATGAGGGAAGGGTGAAAATCCGGTCAAGACGGTGTCGGATGGTCATGAGAGTTATCCGTACTTGCCTATTGTAATCTTCTTGAAATATTTAGACGTCTCTGGGAGAAGATTAAGAACCTTTCTTTCAGCCAGTTCACACGTAGGAGCGTAGAATTCTATTAGGTAAAGGAATTAATAATGAAAGGGAAATACATATTTTCAAGTATGGATTTTTAGATAATAATAATATCCCTCCTAATATACGTTCTGTTCGACGCGACACATGACAGAGATTCTTGACTTGATGAGTTTGAAAAAGTTAACGAATAATCGTCGGGACATTTTTTTCTATGGAATCTAATACGCATAAGACCGGTTTTTTTAAATACAAAATACCTATATACACCGAGAGAAATATCTACCAGGTGACCCAAGATACATATTTTTTTAATTTATTTTAGTTAATGTAGATTACCTATGTTCGCGCAGATACGGTTGCGTACGACGCGAAGATTGCACGAAAGAAAATAATAAAAATGAGCATTCGAAATAACAAAAATACCGTATTATACAATACTTCAATGTCCTTTACACTTTTACGTTCAGCATATACTGTATTCTATATATAAATCTTGGCATACAGTAAATAAAATAAATACAGTTTCACAGCTTTTTACGGTTTACTTTTAACGTGTATTTAAGTGATTTCACTTGAGCAAACTTTGCTGCATTGTTGTATCTGATGCACCATACTCCTCCAATCGCTTTGGTCATGAGTTATCGACTGCCAAGTCAAGTGCTTGTTATAAAAAGCAGTATACAAACCTACCTCCTTCAAGCTATGCCATCTATATGTTGTACCATAGCGTGTGTCGTGAGTTGTAGCGGAAAAAGAAGCAGTAAGAGACTCCCAAGGTTTTTTCCCTTACAGTTACAAAGAGCTTGACGACAAAATCATATCTACGGCCTAAGTAGTCTTGTTTTTTTAATATCAACCATTTTGTAACAAAGTCTAAGAGTAAGTCGAAGTACTTAAATAATTAACAAACATACTGTATTTAATATTTCTAATACTTACACACATACTTAGTATAAAACTTTTGCCATGGAAATCATTCCAAGAATTTCGCAGCCCTAGCCGCGAATACGAGACGTGACGTGAACCGCCTCGCGTTTCTCTTTGAGGTTGAACGATGCTCGTGTGTAGAAAGTTTTTGTTTTATCCGCTGAAACTACAATCATATAATACAAGTATACGTACCGTATTATTACTCAATTCATTACATTGCACGCCTTTTCCGAGAAACGACTCGATGGTGTCATAAGCGAACCATACAGGCTTGTAAACTTCATCTGAGCTCGCGCCCTTTGAGATGGAATCTTTTACTTTTTTCTTGTAAGTCCTGTAGCTGGACATGAGCGATTCCTTTTTTTTCTTTAAGTCGGGTACAGGGACGTCCATAATGTTACTGATTCTTGTCCAAGCTTCTTGCAGTTTTATTTTGTTCTTATGATCTTTGTGGTGTGTTTGCCAAAGTACAGGTTCCGCTTGATAGCAGTCTATCAGCTCTAGCTCACGATCGTTGCTCCACAAAATGCTCATAGCGACAATGGCAACTATAGTTTATCCAACGACCAGCTTTCACTGCGTCCCGGACGACACTGCGAAAACTGCGTAGAGACGGAGTATCGCGGTCCCGCTCTCGCCCGCGAATCCTTTATCGCGGCAGACAGCACCGCGAAAGCGGATCGGCAACGCCGCGAATAAACCGCGAAGGCGCGTAACATATTATTATCTGTTCTTATTTCTCCCGCACCAAGATGAAATGGGAACGTTGAATCTTTTTATAAAATAGCTTCAGATTAATAGCTACGTTATTTGGTTTCCTTGCAGTTCTTTAAAAGATCAATTCCAATTTCTTTATGGGAAATTTTTCAAAAAACTAAATTTAGTAACAATTTTTAATGCGCTTTGTGTACCTACCTGAATAGTTAATAAAACATCAAATGAGCTGATGGTAAGTGATCACCATAATCCACAGTTATTAGTAACGCCGAAGGCATCAAAGATGCGTGGTCGGCCAAAAAGAAGCGAAGGCATTATTTCTCGCTCCGCGTCTGCAATCGAAACATTTAAATTGCATATTTCAAGATTCAAGTAAGAAGGATCACAGCTATAAAGTTAGAAAATTCTGTCATATTAAACTTTAAGTGTAACGTCATTTGTGGGTGTTAATTCCTGTCCTAGTGTCCTAAACCAGAAAGTGAGTCATAATAAATAGACATCAAATAACAGATATTATAAGATAAATCCGAGTCCAAATACTCGTAAAATACTTTGCACTTAAAATAAATCGTTTAACACGCGAGATCCGTCACGGTGCGTGTTTCGCGAGAATTATACTAATTAATATAAAGGGACAGGCTGGCAACGGACCAAGTATGTGCGGTAAAAGAAGAAAAAAGTGATGTGCAGGTTTCAACAGCGTCTGGCTTGTGTAAAAACAATTGTCCTAATAAATTTTATTCGTTAAAGGAATGCTGACGAATAATTGAGTCGACAGGAACAGGGCACGAGTCTCTCTTTATTACAAATAAGCTCTAGAGCATATTCCACCACGCTGCTCCAGTATGGATAGTTAAGAGGGTTATAGGCCAACACGAGTGACGACATTTTTATGCCATTTGATGACTTTCTGACTAAGCCTTCTGTTGTTTATCCCGATCGGTCTTTTAACATCCCATCTTTTTATACATACTATTTTATCTGATAGGTACAATTTAACTGCAGGCCCTGGCTACATATTATTCTCTGCCTGAATGCGTGATGGAAGACTTCAATCAATAAGAGGCTAATAGCACCCAGCACTATCTCACCTCTCAGCTTGAGTTTTAATTTCACAATGAGAATGTTTAAGGCCTTATTGTCCAAATGCAGACTGGCACACTTCTCACACAATTGAGGGCATAATGGGGAGCCTTCAGGTGTGCGATCACACCTCACGATCTTTTCCTTCACCAAAGCAGATGATAATAAATTCCTAGTAAACATGCAAATAATTAAAAAAAAATTAAGTCTCAATGCATCTGTGGGAAACATTGATTGATTCAAACCAGTATTTTCACCATTAATCATCAATGCCAACGGGGCTTAAGGTACCTTCGAGGTACCACAGTAGACGATAACCGCGCAGAAGATCTGTAACTTCCATCTTTATCTATTCCCAAATTTCCTTAACTCAATCGATCACTTACGATCGTAACACTAAAAAACCCTATATTTAACTAAAATTAAAGCAATTGAATAGACTTACTGAATTCTTTATTCTGAGGCCGCTGAATTGGGTGAATTACTTCGAAAACGAAGTATTTTGGATGCTCTTGTGCGCGCAGGACTTAATAACAATAAATGATTTCTTTCAATGATCATGTCATCGTGTCCCTCGCTATTTCTATAGGTTATTTGTTATTACATTGAAGGTATGCATGGAGATTCATCATGATTGGATTTGTGTTATAATCTCTTTTCCATCAAATGTAGTATTTGCAATATGGAACGTAGATTATCACGGCGCTTTAGAGATCATTATTATTTTGAAATTAGTCCGCCGACAAATTCATATGATTTTATTAATTATTATGAACTAGATGATGTTCGCGGCTTCACCCCCTTCTGAAAAAAGAACATCAATAAAAAGATTTTCGATTCCTTTCTATCATTGGTTGCTGTACAACGCTTTATTGTAAAACACGATTTTGACAGAAATATACATTGTAATCTATCTTTCAACAGAAATTTCTTATTTTTTGCGGTAAAGATTAGCTCATGGTACTGATCATCCTATCAAATATCTACACACCAAAAATTACGACCATTACGACGGTCCGAAGCGCCGTGGAAGGACAAAGAAACAAATACACTTTCACATTTATAATATTAATTACTCATTACAGATGAATTGCAGAAAATCACTGAATTTAGGAGGCTCAGAACCGGTCGATTTGCGTCATTTAGGAGGAGCCATTGCCTAGCAATGGACCTGAAAGGGCTAATAGATAGATTACATGACAAGTCAGTCCTGAAGTAATATCCCACCGAATGATAAACGTCTTGTAATCTTTGGTGGTAAAGAAAAAATCTTAATCTGAAGGAAATAAACCGGGGCTATCGTGTAATCAAGCGGGGATAGATTGATTAGTCATCTTTGTTAGAAATTATATCGTTAGATAAGTTTAGATATATCTCAACGGTCAACGATTCATACCAAAGGAAATTAGTACCTAAGTAATGCTTCGGTTTAAAGCCGTTGTGGATATATTCCTTGATTAGATAAAAATACTATATAATACACATTATGCTGTACAAAACATTTTATAACCAAGCCGTCATCAGTAGAATAGAACTAAGACACGTCAATGATTGCAAAAAGGAATGTAGACCACGAGGTCGGTTAGTACCAACGCCGGGTCATAGATGGCGTTACTTGTAGCAAAGTACAAACTACTTCCTGAACTATTCAAGGTTGTAATGCGGAAGGCATAAAAATGTTGATTAGTACTTTTGTGCGTCGATGCACGATCACTGGATGGTTTCTTGCTTGTATTTATTCATTTATCACACTGTGTATGATATTGTTCGACATGAATTGGGATTTAACCAGTAGACACTAAACTATAGCTGTTATGTATACTGTACTATTAACATGTAGGTACTTGATATGCGATTTCCCTTTTAAGTTCGTTACCAAACTCCATAGCGGGTAAGTACCTACCACTTTTAATGTCTCCATTGTTCATACAAATTCATCTATTATTATAGAACTATACAGAAATCATCATTATTCCCCATTCTTCAATAGCAGTAGAAAGATATTTATCATCGCTGACCATATCATTATTTATCGCCAACAAACAAACATTGCCGTAATTCCTAACATCTTCCAGAAATAGTCGAACATTTTCCCAGGAATATCTTCAAAACCAGCCGTCGGTCCCCGGGAATCGGGCCAACTCCCGCCGCAAAAAAACAGGCAATCTCTGAATATATTTTAATAGCGTCGGTGACGGCTCAAAGGAAGGACTCAAAGGCGGTTATTTATCGCACGCCCTCTCTCATTGCTTCACGAGCCACGTTTGAAAAACAACTTACGATGATCCATTGCAACTGAATTTTAACCTTACAACATTACGATATGATTGACATCTAAATAAACATGCGTACACATATGCTGTTACGCTTCTGAGCATGCGAGACTAGTAATCATTCGATGTCGGTTTCCAGTTTGTCTTATCGGTTTTCATGCTCCAATCTAATTTGAATCTTATAGCAGTAGATATAGAGTACGAAATTGCAGTGTAGTTGGACGGAATGATATCCATGTTACGTGTAAAGTCTGATAATGAATTGGCATGGTCCGAGAAGCAAGTTGGAACAATTCTAGAGCAATTCTCGGGCGGCTGTGTTGGACTAGATAGCTAGTGACGTGCAATGACTCGGTATCGAATATTGATCGATTAGGAACAATGAGTATAGAATGATTAAATATTTCCGCTCTTTTGACTTGCTTTTATGTCTTGTTTCCAAATTGTATTACAAAAGTGTTTGGTTAACGCCATTGAGTTGCCGTAACTACTAGATTTAAATAGCTCTTACACAATTATTACCACAGATTATGTTATATTCGTTGCAAAAAAAAAGAAGTTAGTAAGTCAGGGTCAAAATCTTTCTTTCAGCAAAATTTATTTGGGTTCCATAGAATGTGGGTGCATAACTCACTTGTTTCAATTAACGAAATTATTACAAAACTGCATACCAGAAAGTTCCTTATATATTTCCCAATATTGCGTTAAAATTGCTAGTTCGCACTCAGTCAACATGGTAGATCAGACGTCATCAAAGTCATCACAGTCATCACCTTAACCCATAACTGTCCTATAGCTATGTTCTGATCTCCAGAATGAGTTATATCACCATCCTATTGATTTTCTGGTGAAAGTGTGCAGTGATAAGCTCTACGGATTTCATTCGATAATAAAAGTTTAACACATAAAAACACATACCTACTATTAAGTATTGGAACCATCTTCCGAACGTCATCAGACCCTGGACATCGTTAAAGACCAGAGTATATCCCGAAACAAATCAAACGGGCCCAAACTAAAAAGATTTGTCTTCTAATTACACAGTTCCTCTGGTTACCTTCTGTTCTGGCTTCTGGCTCTTCTTCTTCATCTAGGCCAGCTCAATGCCATCATTTCATTGCATTGTCATCCGAATTACATATGTAGGTACACCAAATTTCAGCGCAATCGAGCAACGGGAAGTGATTCAAATGAAGCTTGCAAGATTTGTAAACTCACACCGGACAAGCGGAAGCCAATTACTAAAATCTTTTAAAAACATTCAGACCTCAATGATAAGCCCATGATGATGATATGCCATTTTCATAATATCTGTATCGAATACAAGGTCTTACTCAAACCAATGTTCAAAGCATTAGTCTATCACTGATATAGCCTCTATGATATAATATCTAATGAATACCAGCATAGTCCGGAATGTCTAATCGGATCCAAAATTTTAAAATGAATTCAAACAATTTATTGGAGACAAACGTTAAAAGCATCACCCAATCATCAAGACTCATGTAACCATAGCCATTGTACAAATATAAACCTGTCCATAGACCTGCCGGTTGGATCAATCCTAAGTGGTTATCCGTGTTAAGCAACACTGGGTCCTGTTGGTATACGCTAGTGGTAAAATCTCTGGAGCGCTTCTGTGCTTG
>DWPA01005206.1:0-12043 GCA_018251375.1 Calpodes ethlius
GACTTCACACACCTTCGAGAACGTTATGGTGAACTCTCGGGGGTGCAGGTCTCCGAGTAAATGTTTCAGGTAAATGAGTCTGGATACAAAATTTTATTAAATTACTTGAAGTGTTTCAAACAAAAGGTATTCGATTCATCCCAAGGGAACTTATTACCAAAATTATATCAAAATGTAGAACGAGATGTGTTTAAGTACCAAGCCTCAGTTCATATCTGTTTAACTGTTTTTCTGATATAGTAATCAATATGCAAACGTTCAAATTATCTCAAGGAAAGTTTCATCATCACAACCCATAAAAGTTGCACTGCTGGGCTCGGGTCTCTTCTCACAATGTGAGGGGTATAAACCATAGTTCGCCAAGCTTGCCAAGTGCAGATTGGTGGCTTTCACACACCTTCGGGAACATTATGAAAAACTCTCTGATGTCCGAGTTTCCTCACGATATTTTCCTTCACTGAAGTTAGTGATAATTAACTTGTAATACGCTCATAGCTTTTTTGAAAGTTAGAAGTGTGTGCATGATTCGAACTCACGCCCCTTTGTACTGGAGATCATGGTTCGAACCACTAGGCTATCACTGCTTATCCCAACGGCAAAGTTTAATCGGGATAAAACCTATCCCGTTTTCTAAGTCTAGACATGATCTATCCGTGTGCCAAGTTTCATCTTAATTCGTACAATGGTTAAGGTTTGATGTAAACTCAAACATCCGAATATCCAAACATCGTCACAAGCTTTCAAATTTATGATATTAGTAGAATAGGATTAGTAATATAGTAGGTATATAGTGAATTTGCAGAGGCATTGCCCATATGTAGTATGGGACTTTTACGATACGAGTCACATGATGTTCAGTAGTCATAATTACATATTGTCCTTGGTAATATTATTGGCATGCTCATTACTTCTAGATATTTCTAAACAAAACTTCAGATTTATTTAAGATGTAGCCAGTTTTTTTATAAAAGCTAGCTAGACGGATGAGATATATATCTAAACTAGATGTTAGATACGGCTTCTCCCATGTGGTGAATAGCACAACAATAAAAAGATAATCGATTACTTTATATCATTGGTTGCTAGGCAACGCTTTGGAGTTTAACATTAAGTTTATTTTGCCTGAAATACACATCATAAGGGATCATTCCACAGAAATTAAATGTTTTCTTGCGGGGAAAAGTATTCCATGGCACTCTTCATTCTTTTAATTATCTCTACACAAAAAAAACATAACGACGTTTATTGTCATCGTAGAAGAAGAACAAACAAACAATCATACTTTCATATTTATAAGAATAGGATAGATAAGTATAAAAATACCAGTCACTCACCTGAGTAGTAAGAAACATTAAAAAGGTTAATATCCCGTATTAACAACAATAGTTTCACATAATTCCAAAGGCATTGAATGAGAACATTCTATTAGAATTAAAAGTTTTTATTCTTTTTTTTTACAACAGAAAATACTGTCTACAAAAAATATTACGCGATCTAACACTTCGTTGAAAATATCTTTTGTGACAAGAGAATGTTTTTAGGGCATTTATATAAGAGGAGACGATCTGGAAATAGAAATAGAACGTAATACCTAAGAAATACAACTGAGAAATAGCGTACAAGATTCCATTATCGTCTGAATGAATGATATTTTATGAATAATAGACGATGCGAGGCTATATTTAATCTATATTAATGTTGAATAGCTAACGTTATTTGGTAACAATATAATAATCTATAAATAAAAATAAAATTGGAGTCTGTAATATTAAAATAACCCCTTTTTACTACATGCGGTACATACACCAAACTATCTTTTTTACAATTTTTGTCTGTGCGTCTGTTTGTTCTGGCTTATCTCTGAAATGGCTGGACCTATTTTGAACTTTTATGATAGCTGATGTAATAAGAAGTAACTTAGTCTAAGTTACTTTTGCTTTAGATTTTTTTTAGAAAAAATATTTTATTTTAGAAACATTAAGTAATGTTGGGATCACGCGGATAAAACCGCGGGCGGAAAGCTAGTAAACAAATATAAACTTTAGCTAACTCATAACTTCCAATAATGCCCTGGTTGTTTTAGCTTTCTCACAAATAACTACAAGCGCGGTTTCTAGTTACTAAATTTTAGTTGAAAAATTATAACTCTCTTATATTGCAGCAACCTTCCTTCATCATTAGGTTTTGGATTTCATATACCACCAGAGTAATTCTCAAGATAAATCGATCGAGCTCAAACTAGATCGAGACGCGACCTTTTATTTAAATTTATATGGCAGTCCCTATGGCATCTCCAACATCAGACCATCGCTGTTCCACCATAATATTGCACTGTCTTACGATTTACAACATGAGAGGTTGTCCGGAAAGTTCGTACTGATTTTCGGTAGGTAGCGCGCGAGACCTGACCAAATATATCACTATTATTGAAAACAAATTACACGTGTACACTGTACATATTCTAAGAGCTATCTTCAGGCATATTTGGAAAAAATTTTGCAAGTATTTTAATTGTCCTAAAATATCGACACGAAATTACCAAACCTCCCAATATATGCAAAATTTCAGTTCAATCGGAGACTGAGAAATGGGTCAAATTTAACTTACAAGAGTTAATTAGAGACGAACGCAAGACTGGTTAAACTAAATAAAAGCTTGTAAAAATCAGCATTCTTAATCATGACACCAGTATTGCTGAATTACTTCAAAAAGACGCAGAGTATTTTATATATATAAAATGTGGGACATATATTCGAATTTCACTACACCGTTTGAAGTATTCATTTTTTAACCAACGAAGTATCATCGGTCGCGAGATTAAATAAAGAAATTTCTACATTTGGATATTATCTGGAACCCTCTCGCTTCAATGGAAAATGAAACAAGATCTTTTGAAGAAAGTTCATTGAAGACATATTTCGATAAGGCAACGACATCTTCATATTCATAATCTTATTCCGATTTCCAAGTTCTTCACAAAGTACTTCTTGAATATGTTTGGGAAGAAAAATGGCCGATCGAATCGTCCACTTTCGATAAGTGATTTCGTAAGTTTGAAGAGCTTCCCGCCTTACGTCGATTTGTGTATTTATATCACATCTGATAAATGTTTATTTTTGTAATGTCTTAAAATATCCCAACAACACTGTCCTTCCCACGGCGAATGTTTAATTATTTTTACTTCTCCTTTTTCTGATATGCAATAAGCAATATCTGATAAGCTTCGTTACGTAATTATGAATAGTAATTTTTATTCATCAAAATATTCACGTAAGATGTTTAAAACCTTTTAATTATATATTGGTAGAAAAACTTTGTATTTTACTATTTTAGGGAATCTTACAACCAATGAGAAGAAGCCATTAATCTTCTCATTTAGTTAGTTATCAACTTTCCTATTATATTAAAATGTTTTTTAATCATTATACTATAAAAATATTATTTTTATCATCTTGAACTAGAGCATGTTTAAAAATTTGTAGAGTTACAAAAAAATTAATTAATAATACGAAACGTAAACCAGATTGAACCAGTTTCGACTTGTTTTGTCAAACAATTTATAGCAAAAATATTATTTAACGTGTTGTTAACAAATTACTGATAAGCATTTGCTAAAGCTAAGTATTGGCTCCAGTAAATAGTATCTATAATAGGAACATGTGATGCACCTCCATAACAAATAGCCTCACATTCGTTATTTATAACTCCGATGACGTCACAAGAATATCCGTTTAATCTGCAAATTTGCCAGCGTGTCTCTTGCAATGTAAGCCAGCATACGACGCTCTCGCAAAAAGAGGAAAATAGTACAACGACCTCTACGATCAAACCATCGTGCTGGAGAAATGCCGCGCAAAAAATGTGCTCGTAAATCGCTCGTGGGCAAGGGTTGAATAAATAAAAACGAAGATTAGAACCATTGCACGACATGCGTCTCTTTTCGTGATTGAGGAGACCTTGAGAGTGCTCGAAGACTTCAGCAAATTTGATGCTGGAGTTAGCAATGCGTCTTAGAAAACTCTTCTATCAGCTGACTCTCCAACCATAACCCAGCCTAACATTTAAAAGAAAAATTCGTGTTCAGACGTCAATAATATTTAATTTAAGTGCGTGTTTCAAATAAAATTGCTTCGATGTAGGAAAACATCGTGATTCTTGCGTACTCGTGTTCGTCATAATACGTTATTTTCAAAAGTGGATAAAACCTACCCTTGTTAGTTTGTTTTGTTATTATGTTAATGAAATTTACCTGACATATTATTAGAGGACCCGTATATAGCAGGGAAATAAAGTTTGGCAAAACAATCTAATCATAATAGTCGTTTTTGATGCTATAGCGCCCTTTCAAAGTATTAAAGTTCGCAAAAAAACTTTAATCTATAACTAATCTACTGACTTACAATGCGAGTGTTTATTGTTTTTTTGTCCTTCTTTCCTGGTGCAACAGAGCGTCCTGATGATTTCACTTTTGATGTGGAGATAGTTGAAAAGAAAAAGAAAGCCCACGATACTTTCCACTGCTTCTCATTTTTGTAGGAAGATCCATTACAATGTATTTATTTCAGCCAATTCTAAAAAAATAGAAAGGAATTGACAACATTTTTATTGCTGTTCTTTTCTCACACGCGGGCAATATCATCGGCAACATCTAGTACTAGATATTATAATCCAATCCTTCAACTACTTCAATCAGTATTATATTATATTATAGTATTATAATTATAATAAGCATTGTATCTATCTATCAGCCTTTAAGAGTCCACTGCTGGATATAGGCCTCCCCTAATTTGCGCCAATTAGACCGGTCCTGAGTCTTCTGAATCCAGCGAAATTAACTCTTAAGATAGTTATTTATATCCTATGAATGATCTTTATCCGTATAACTTATTCCTAAAATAGATTTCTACAATTAAAGAAAGAGTTTAATCTAAGGTAAAATGTTCACTCAAAGGTTATTAAGATCAAAATTAAAATTGTAAATTGTAAAGGAAATAGTACAGATTATTATCTTACTAGTAACTCGGCATGTAACTAAGATTTGATATTGAAATATGAAATAAGTGTGTCGACAGCGCTTACTAAGCTACCACGCTCCGCGATAATACCTAGGATTACCTTTAATTCCCAGCTCGATTTAGGATTTCCAAACGATTGTCATCAATTGACTAAGTTTCAGCCGTCTTTCTTAGAAGGAAATATGTCCTGAGTACAGTAATATGTTACACGATTATATCTACATGATTTTAGATAATCCAACATACTATTTAAATTTGATCTAAGTATCGGATTGCTATCAAAAACAATAAATGTAGGTGTCTAAAAACTATATCCTAAATATAATCCAGAACTGCTCCATTGCTGGGCTCGGGTCTCCAATCACAATGTGAGGGGTTCAGGCCATAATCAACACGCTGGTCAAGTGCAGAGTGGTAGACTTCACACACTTTCGAGAACATTATGGATAACTCTCAGGTGTACAGGGGTCTGTTTTTCTTCACCGAAGCAAGTGATAATTCATATGTACGCACGCAACTTTTTGAAAATTAGAGGTGGTTGCATTATTCGAACTCACGCCCCCACGTTCCGGAAACCAACGTTCGAAACTCTAGGCACTATTGTAGCTTTAGCATAGTATAATAACTGTCATAATTTTGTATATTTTGCTTTTGAAAAATCTACACATTTCGACATATGTAATAGATGAACTCTTAAGATAATTAATTAACTAACTTTTCGACACTACGAGTAAAACATGTACATTATTTGAAGATTCCTTTTAACACTTGTCTCAACAGTCAAGTTAAAGTTATAAATTAAGTATAAATGATGACTTGAGCCACTATTTCGTGGGTGCTCTAAATATTGATGTTTATTTAAATTCTTAGCTTTAGATAAATAGTTGCTTAAGTAATGACTTGATGTCTAATAGTTACTTTAACTTGACTATAGAAACAAGTGTATGTAACCAATAATATTAGGAAATATTATTTGGTGAAATATCGAAGGAGTGAAGTGAGTTAATTTCAACTAAAGTATTTCAACTTACGTGCCAAATATATATCTCACTAAAATAGATATGGACTAAATTAATAATAATCCGATGGATGAAAAATCTTCGCTCAACATTAACGTTAAGTCGTACTGGAAAAATTACATCCAATAACGTATTAGTAGACCCCGTTATCGAATAATGCCTTATTTGATCAAGCGATAATATTTTATAACGAGGTTCAGAAGCATTCCTCGCGCACGTCTAACGAACCGGTGATGTTTACTCCGCATAGATTTCCATCGCGATGCGCGTCTTTTATAGAACGTTGCGATGAATATTACTGATTTTTGTTATAATATCGTATATATTTATACAAAATAACGAATTTCATAATGTATCGTTAGTTGTCTTTGAGTAAGAAAAGTTTAATTGGGGCCCTATTACTTGTTTCTGAGAATAATGAATGAAATATGTGAGAATTGTTCATTAGTTTTGATAAGTTTTCTAATAAATAATCTACTGAGATGCAATATCGTACGGTTTATATTGATGTTATAACAATAGATATTACTAATTAATTACACAATTATATTGAAATTAAAAGTGTTTAAGGTATTTTGACGATCCGTGTTTCGCAAAGGTTATTATACCGGATCGCCTTCAAAGATCGATTACTAGTAAGGCAGAAATTTGAATAATGTGTTCTTGGGTTTATCTGTTCTTGTTTTTTTGTTGTTCATAACACCTGTGGTACATGTAATCTTAGTGTATGTGAATGTGATTGTCTTGCATTATTAACTAATTTATTAACCTTAAACATCTTAAAATAAAACCAATTATTATTTTAAAAAATAAACTAACGTGTCTATAACCAGTGTTATTCTATTTATATACATTTTCTCACATACAGTGATAATTTTTAAAATTAGAATTAGTCATGCATCAGAATCAAATAATGATAAAGATAATCACCTGAGAATCAAAGTTTTTGATAAAAGCTGAGAATTTAAAACAGAATTCATGGATTATTCTTCGCTTGAAACTGCACTCGAATCTGTAGTTAGACTTTAGTATTGGAAGTACGTGAGCACAATGCATAGTTGGTTTGTCCGGCTCAGATTTATCGACAGTGCCTGAGAGGAGAGAATTCTCATTCGTAGTTGAAAAAGATAAGTAAGTCATAACAGGAACACAATAAAAATGAGAATCACAATACAGAGGATAAAAATGTAATAAAATACAAAATAGAATGATGATACAAAACGGTCAAGTACGTATTGATGTACTGTGGATGGACTTTCTTATATTGTATTGTATTTATATAAACTCTTTATGATATTGACATCATACAGAAATACATATGAGTCAATATAAGCACAATACATTGGGCAGTCTTATTGTTTACTAGTGATTTTTTCAGATTATTTGGTACCATCATTTCTGAAAATGCCAACATTTGAACTCACAACTGTGTTTATTGAAGCTAAGCGTTATGAAAGATTTTTACTATATCTGGAACTAAAGTACATAGTTGATTAAATAGGTATGTTTTGGCGTAATAAAATTACTAAAATGCCTTGAAAACTGAAAAAAGTATGGTGACCTTTGAACAGAAGTTTGATACAGTTTGCTACTTCTATTGCTATGGTAACCTTTGCTACGGTAATAATTGCTACAATAATCCTTGCTACGGTAACTTTGAGTAACAGTCATAAGTAAGTAGCTTGCAAGGTAGATAGATAACTAGCAGTCTTAAATATAAATCCGATGACTTAATAGTATATTTCTAAAACAATCTCCGGTTTAGTTAAATTTTCAAGTTTGCATTGATGCATTGATCGAACGTGCCAGTCTAGAGGTGCGCTAGGTTGGGTCGCTTAATACGACGAGATTTATGAGAGAGACGGAAGAAAAATTCTACGAATCATTTTCCTTTGACCAGATAACGCTTTGTTAACAACTTCAATTACTCTACGATTATTAGTTCAAACGTTATTTGTCTTTTATGATGTAATGGATGAAATTGATTTTTAACAAATTGCGTAATATTAGAAAGTATTATTGATATATATTTAATAGAATTCACGGAATTACGTAAAGTGAAGACTTTTTACACTTTTTGCTGCAGTCTCTTGTAAGTTTAAGATTTTTTTTTAAATAGAATAGTTGAAGCTTACGTGAAAATATGTAGAAATCCAAATTGAGTTATTCATGTTAAGAGTACTCTTATTAATATCAATGTGAAATAACTCTTTGTCACAATGAAATACGTTTGATTTTAAATCAAAGATGAGGAGGCATTAGTACTTCATATACATTCCTTTATTATTTTACAAGTAGACGTTTCCCGCGACTTCGTATGCGTGGGGAAAGGAACAGGAATAAAATTATTGACGATTACTTCCTATGATTATACTGTTAAACACTTTCTTAAAATTGGCTAAAATATATGCCGTGATATTTTTGAACCTTTTCACAGAAACGAAATGTTTTATACGATAAAAAGTTGCCTATAAAACTCTCCATTCTTTAACTATATCCATGCAAAAAAATATACAATGAGGACGTTACATTAAGTCATGAAAGAAGGATAAAAAAACAAATTTTAGCATATATAATATAAGTATAGATTACAATTATGTCAGATAGGACCACTCCATTACAATCAAATTATGTAATATTTAAATGTTCAACTTCTTAGAAATTCTTATCTGTTTAATTGAGAAAATTACGGTCTACGTAAAGATTCAGTAATAATTCATTAGCTATTAAAGATGATTAAATTTTAATTGGCTATGACGTAATGAAGTACGAACTTCTATTTCAAAGTAATGTTTATCATGTGCGTGCAAATTGACAGGCTAAACCATTGTAAATATTTACCTCTCTCGTTTCCCCACGATGTTGTCCTCAAGCAAAGTAAGTGATAATTAATTTCTAACTAGTGTATCAATTACACATGCCAATTTCCAAATTATAGGATACGATGTAATTACAGGAATAAGCGTTCCGTGATGAATTGTAACTATTAAACGAGAATATAAACACTATTAAGAATTTTCTCTGCAGCGAAAATTGGATGTTGAGCTAAATACATTTGGTGTCATGGATTTTAAATTTAAATTGGGAACTAAGTCATTTTATAGATACATTCTGCCGGATGTTTCAATAATTCAAAGGTATATACCGGAAGTCAAGAATTTTTATGAGTACGAATGGATAATGTAAAGAATTTTATTATTGTTAATGGCCAGTCACTAAGAGTTGATAACATCGATTTAATTTTAAAAAGAACATTAGTATTTTGCAATGATAGCCTGGCGGTTTGTATGTTAGTCTCCCAAACATGGACATTTAGATTATGCACGCAACTCCAACTGTCGTAAAGTTAAGTACGTATTACAGTTTCATTGTCACCTGCTTCGGTGAAATTAAACATTAGGAGAATACCTACACATTTAAAAAGTTCTCGACAATATTACCAAAGGTATATAACAGGCTGGTAACCCACATTTGGTTAATATGGTGGCCTTTGGCCCAATTATGTTGAGAGGACACCGGACTCCATCAATGTTATATCCATCAACGATAGGTTGTGATGATTAGAGTTTGGAATATAAGAAAACAATTTTGTCTTTTATCTTATTTCTTGGCCAATAATGGCGTGGAGATGCCTTTGTTGTTACTAATTACGCCTGGCGGCCCCGTAGCCAAGTTGGTAGTGACCCTGCTTGCGAAGCGAGGGTCCTGGGTTCGATTTCCGGCCGTGGCAGATATTTATGTGACGTGTAAATATTTGTTCTTGGGTCATGGGTGTTAGTAACGTGCTATTTGTGTTGTCCATGCCACCCGCGACACAGTTATTACTACTGCGGGGGTATGAGTGTGTTAGCGTTTATTAAAAACTTTAAGTCAAACACAGCCTAAACTTTTCAACTTTACTTTATATATATTAGTCTGGATAAGAATTCTGCACGCGTCTCTAATTTACAAAATTACCACTCGCTTCAGTGAAGTAAAACATTGTGAAGAAATCTGCGCACTTGAGAAATGTATATATATGATCCACTTGTTATATTAACTTGACTAGGGGGTAAGCTTGTATTACTCAAACTGTGTGGACCCGAGCCAAGCAGTAAAACACTTCGGATTGAAACGATATTGAATAACGAATCGAAACAATTAATTTTATTTAACTAATATCGAGTAGTCGACTCACGGTCGGTATGACAACTCGCAAATTACTCGGGATTACCGCGGTCGTAGCGGATTTAAGGAGTGTGTAATCACTGTCATTATCCGGGATTAAAACTTTCATTCCCAACGGGTTTTACTAACGAAGAAAGTTGCTAGTTAAAGCTTAGAGGGGAGTTAACAAGGCTGGACGCTAGGTCATTGTTATATTTATCGAAACTCGACGCACCTGCTTTCCGCCGTATAAATTGGCTAAGGTAATTGCGGAGTTGCCAAGTTAAATTGATTTAATTTACATTACATTGGATTACATTACGTTATAATTATTGAGTACATGAAAAGATTTTAAGTAAATAAGAAAGTCTGCTAGAGATATAAGGTTATCATCATAACCCATAACTGCCCCAGTGCTGGGCTTGGGTCTCCTTTCACAATGTGACTGGTACAGACCATAGCTTACCACGCTGGCCACTTGCGGATTGGCAGACAGATCATCATCACAACCCGTGACCACATTCTCTGACAGCGTGAGGGGTATGGACTTTATTTAACTACACTAACCAATTATTTACTTTAACAGTTATATTAATGAGTTCTAAACCTAGTTGTTGGTCTACCAGCGAAACCCAGAACGAGTTTACTTCCCGGACAAAGTAGACGTTTATGTGGCAGATAAATGTCTTCTCTGTCTGTCCTTGAGAATCTTAGTGCAG
This sequence comes from Calpodes ethlius, assembly GCA_018251375.1. Lineage (NCBI taxonomy): Eukaryota > Metazoa > Arthropoda > Insecta > Lepidoptera > Hesperiidae > Calpodes > Calpodes ethlius. The sequence continues at coordinate 10,900 of DWPA01005206.1, forward strand.
GACTGTTAGTGTGGAAATCTTTATTGCTCGCATGGTTCTGACATTCGATAAATAGACATCTTCCTACCGATTCGCAGATCAGATTTCTCAGAACTACGATCTGGGTGACCTGTTTCTTTATAGGTTTCTGATATTCTTACTTGTCTAAGATGTGACAGTCTTTTGTCTTGCAGTTGCTCTATAAATAAATTCCATGGACCGAAATGGGTATCTTTTGTTTATCTTTTGCTACTGAAGCAGACAAATGCAGATACAATTACAGTACTGTGATTTATTACCCGTAAGTTGTCGACTTATAAAAACTGACCGATTGAAAGGTAAAAGATGGTAAGTCATCAAACGTATAAGTGTGAGTGAGAAATAACTAAATAGAGAGAGAAGAAGACAGAGAGAAAAAAGGAACGAAAGAGGAAGAGAGAAGGAGCTTGTCCAATACTTTCCTAAAGCGAATATTGTGAACGGCAAACTTCTTCCAAAAACGAGTGTAACGACCTCATCATTGTGAATCTTGGTGAATCCACTAATATGCTCTTAGATAACTCCAATATCGTTTTTATCATAATCTGACTCCGTTATACCTGGTCCAATTAGAAATGATGGCGATATCTGATACCGAAAACATACCCTGCAAACAAAAGTTTTCATTTCAGTCTTATTTTCGTGAGAAATGTGCGATTATTATACGCCTCATATTATAGCTTGCAATATATTTTTATTTTATGACAGAAATCTAATATTAAGATTTTCAATTAAGATACGATCGTATCATGCAATTTGAACATAAAATTTCGATGATGGTTTATTACTGAACCTTTTATCGGTTTTGTGTATGTGTCGTCATTAGGTGTAATGATTTTTGCGTTTTCGTGTTCATCATCAATATCATTATCGTCATCACTGTTTTCATCATCATTATCCTTCATAACTGCACTAGGACTTGGCTCTGTTCTCACCATGAGAGTTGCCAAGGCCATAGTTCTCGACGACCTAGGACCAATTAGTGGTTATTATACATTCTTAATAACATCATGGAGATCTGTTATTTTAACGTTATGTTTATGTTATATTTTGATGTTCTACTGTTCATATTTTGTTACTTTTATGATTTTATTCATTATTTGTCTATTTATTATTATTTTAACAT
>DWPA01005207.1:0-12042 GCA_018251375.1 Calpodes ethlius
ATTCTTGATAGATGTGCATCAAATGCATCAGAAGAAGACAGCGGGCATTCGCTGGATTCAGAAGGCTCAGGACCGGTCTGATTGGTTCAAATTAGGGGAGACCTATGTCCGGTAGTGGACCTTTAAAGGCTGTTAGATAGATTGATAGATAGATAGTGCGTCACATATTAACACAACTTCCACGGCGTCCCTAATCTACCAGTACAGTTAATATTGAAAGCAAACGTATCTCGTTCCTTTTAAATTGCACCACGCCTCCGATCTAGGCTCAGCGGCGACGACGATGGCCGTTTGTCTTCGTTACAGTAATAACCCGCGGTTCACCGGTAATAGACAACCTCGCCCTGCGAGATATTACACCTCGTATATACTCGTAAATGTACCGGACAGAAGGTTGTAACCTGTCCCTTTCATATTTCACTACATATTGGGCTAAAGCAATCGAAATTTATAATACTAAACCCATTAATCTGCACTGGAGTATGTTTAATTAGGCGTCATGAAGTAAGTTTATAACGTGATTTTTTATATCGCCTGATCACTATGCACATCTTTCTAAGATCTTTTCTGAATAAAACCTTGGAATATCATTCAATTATATATGTAGGTACATTTCTACGTTTGTACTTCTTTTTAAAACGAATACACATACTCGCAGATAAGTGCGGAAAGGTATATTTATTCATGAAAATACAGCATTCTAAAATGACAGTGAAAAGTTACCCTTTATAAATGAATTATCGTGTATCTATGTATTTTTGTATAAATGAATTCGGTGTTACTATGCAACCAACTTGACGAAACCTTTTTATACATATTTTTAAACTGAATAAGACTGATTAATAATAAAATGGGGTGTGAAACACTCATCCCATCCGTAGGCCCTAACAAACCTATCCTTCTTGGGATAATTCAGGTTTAAAATGGTTAGGCTAGTCTGTACTAATGATCTTAATGAGGACGGTACTCGGGCGGGTGATGGAGGGTTGCCACCCACTGATGAGCTACCTTTATCTTATATCAAGTATGAAGTAGTTTAAAGTAGTTCAATTGCAGAGTAGAGCCAACAACAACAATACTAATCAAATTAATCGTCATCATCTCGGTGTCCGACATGACAGGTGTCTTTTGTGTTACGTTTTCGTTAGAATTATTACAACATCCTCAAATCCCGTTAGTTCATTACGCAATAGTACGTCAGTAAAATTTACATAAAGTTTCAAGAAAGCGTTGACGGCGTGCGCCCGTGAGAATTTATAATTATATCTCAATTAGTCGAAGATCTTAATTGTTCTCCACGTGATCCGAGGACAAGGTGATATGAAACTTACACCGCTTGCGGTAAAGCGCTATTCGGATTACTTCGGGAGCGGAGTGAATGCATCAAGCTCGGTTATTGGGAGCGGAGTTATGGTTAACGAAGACATACGATCGTTCGTGCGCCCTCTAGGGGCCTGTTGGGATATTATTACATTGTTCAAACTATCTCAGGTATTTGAGCCAAAATCATATCGGAATATTGATAGGGGGTTGGTTTATTTTATACGGTTTGCATCTTTGTACTATAACCGTATCCAGTAAAGTTTTTGAGAATGTTCAAACAATAAACATTCACAGTAATGGCCTTTTGTCTCAAGCTGTCAAGTCAATACGTCAATGAAGTAAATCAAATGAGACAAACCAGCTAAGTATATTGTAGCAACGTTACCATAGTAACGAAACTAGCAACGATACCAAGTTAGCAGTGAAACAAAACGATTGAAATATTCTACTGTCATGAAATAAAAAGTATATTTCTAAAACTTCTATTAAGAACTATATTGTGACAAATCCAAGTTAATCTATTATGTAATTTTATAATTTTGTAGTCATGATTGTGCGAGCGTTAACCCGCGTGTGAACATAGAACAGCAATAAAAAGGTTGTTGATTCCTTTTGCAACATGGGTTGCTAGGCAACGATTTGTTTTAAACGCTTACTTTAATTTGGCAAAATTATACATTGTAAACGATCTTCCCATAGAAATGAGATATATGTATGTTTGCGCGATGACGAGTAGCCTATGGCACTTTTCATCCTCCCAACTATCTCCACACCAAACATCATACCAGGTCCCTCCATAAGCCATGAAAGAAACAAATACACTTTCACATTTATAATATTAATATAGATAAGGGTTTAAATTTGCCACTTACGGTCAGCCAAACTTGTTGCTTCCATATCTATGCATTTAGATATAAATGTTGTAACACTTTGCTAATAAAAAAAGTCAATGGGTAAAATATAAGTAAATAACCTATCTACCATGTACCATTAACAATTTTTTGTTAGTCTTAATTTTGTATTATTTATTTTTCATATCACATTTATTAACATTTATGTTATGTTACGACGATTGTTATATTCGACTGCAATCGATTGTTCATTTATTGCATGTGTGGTTCGTTCTATGTTTAAATGTAACAATTATGGAAGGCCCCGTAGCCTAGTTGGTAGTGACCCTGCCTGAGAAGCAAGGAGTCCTGGGTTCGATTCCCGGCCGGGGAAAATATTTATGTGACAGATAAATATATGTTCTTGGGTCATGGGTGTCAGTGACGTGTTATTTGTGTTGTCCATGTCGCCCGCGACACAGGGGATCCTACTGCGGAGGTATGAGTGTGTTTTCAAAAAATAAAAATGCTAACAGTCACCATTTTTGTTAAAAAAAATATAATCAAAAATAACAACTAATTTACTACACTTCCGTGTAGCATTTTGTTAATGTATATTTTTTATTTATATCCATAGATGAATCCATAATCATCTTAAAATTAACAGCAATTTAATATAAACTTTCACAAGTCTTTAATAATTAGCAAAAAGAAATGAAGTGGTCAAAAAGTGGTACTAGTTCGTTGTAGGTGAAGTTGAGGCGGGCCACTAGACGGTTAATAAAATTGAAGATCTGTAAATATGTGAAACCAGCCACAATACAAATTCGGTTAATAAAAAATTACATAAAATATTAAGGTTCGAAGTAATATGAAGATGGTGGATCAACGTAACTCCCATAAATATTGTGCACACACTAAAATATATTGACGGAACAGATTCCATTTCGAAGGGATTTCTTGAGCAAAATTTTACCCAACGGATACTTTCTCTGCGGATGTAGTAAAAACTTATGTCCCTTACAAATGTAACTGGATCTACATGACACCGCCATTTGGGTTTAACGGTCAGCGTGTTCGCAGTCGGGAGACCTCGGCTAACTGTTTTTATTGGAAATAGAAATGTGAGGGAATACAATGAAAATTATTTTGCTAATGTTCAATCATTTTCATTATTGCAAGTTTATCTATCTATTTATTTATCTAGCAGCCTTTCAGCGTCCACTGCTCGACATAGGTCTTTCCTTATTGGCGCCACTCCGACTGGTTCTGAGCCCTCTGAATAATTTTAGTAAAGCGTGTACTATAGACGCGAGTTTTAGTTTTTTAAATTAAATCTTTCTTCATCTATATATCTACAGTTGGTCAGTAGTTGACAGCCTACATGTTGATCTGATAGTCAACATAATTGTTCTGTTAATTACTTTCTGATGCTAATAGCTCTTTAACCATCTTAGACTTCATAAAATCTCTTCAGTAAATATTATTCCTTTTTATTGAGGAGGGTTAACGTCCGGCCGTACTTGACATGTTTCTGAATGAGCGGTTCTCTGTCCCTCGCCTTGTCAACTGACAGTTCGTTGAATTTCCGACGGTTCTGTTCGTATCGTGTGTACTTCGAACGAGCCACTTTGTGTTAACTCTATCCTGCAAATTCGTTATAATTTAATCCACTCACCATCGTTTCTTATGTGACTCTGCAATTCTTAACTATGTATTTTGATGCTAAGACGAGTTTCGTAAAGACGAGGATTTATTTTTTAAAAACTCTCTTAAGCTTTTTAATACGCGTCGCATATATTAGGAACATTTTGTAAGTTTCTGGAAAGGTCCGAAATCCCTTGAGCAGACAAAAATTGATAATTTCTATATTTCAAATAACAATATCTTGAACAGGTGAGACCATAAAACCAACGATATTGTCCAAAGGTAATAGAAACGAACACGATTTCGAATTCCGAGAACGGCCGCGCGGCGTCGCCGGAGCGAGTGGTCGTGTCTTTATTCCATCTGCTTACATAAATACGTGATAACCCTTTACGACATCGTGTACAATGACGGCTAGTACTTTTATTATTATTGAAGTAATAATTGCTCGCAGTTCAATGCGCGAGTATCTGTCGTCATCATTATAATTCTATAGCCGTCATTCGAGCGTTCGGGACTCCTTTCAGACGTTCAGGATTAAGAATATAATTCAATGCCTTACCCACTAAACACCGCCTGTATGGCATAAGTCCTAAGACCTTTCACCATGGAATATGAACGTGATTCCAGTTGGAGATCCGGAACGCAAATATAATTCAAAGTAATAATATAAGTGCTATTTTTATTTTGCTTTATATCTAGCGCGCTCTTTTGATGTTAGTTGAGTTTTCCTTTGGAAAATATTACGGAGAAACCTGACGTCACAAGGCCTTCTTTTACTAAACTTCTTTTCTTTTACTATGTATGTTAACGATTAAATTCGAAAACACTGAAGTGATTTTAATCACATTACACAACTATCTGTAATTTGGTCCTGTTTAAAATATAGATAGGACATTTTCGCCATTAATTTCTAGTTGTGTGAATAACTAATTGTTGATAAAACTGTAACATATTTTGATATAAAGAAGTAATACTTGCGAGTTTGTATGTGAAAGGTAACCTTCGAAACTCTTAATCTGATTTTTAAAATTCTATCACCAGTTAATTGCTACATCATTGTTGAGTTACATAGGCAATTTTTTTTATGTCACTGTTGTACCCGTGGGAAGCCGGAACGGGCCGCTAGTGTTCTATACATTGATAATATAACTGCAACAGATCAAATTTCTACATTGGATAGTGTCGCAAAATATTACTGTTTGTATGCTTTGTTAACGATCAACAAGGGAAAATATTTATTTTTAATTATTGTCTGCGCTTCTGTGAGAGCGGAGCGTGAACACTATGGAATGGGTTTAGGTACTACTTGGCATATTCGTAGCTTATACCAGGGGGTTTACCTCGGGATACTTTTCCTCTCGAAAAACCAGGAAGTAAATGAAAGTAAGGTTTTTGAGAAAAAAAAATGTTGTTAATACATTGACAGCATTCGTGCAACTGTGACAATTAACAAATACTATCCTACTCATAGCGCTGAGCTCGTGACATACCTTAATCAATACAAATAATTAGAATTGAAATATTTTATGTAATTTTTAAATAAAGATCTTTTTTAATCAGATATTATTATTTGTACGATACTGCAGGACAAACAAGAGATTATGATATTTTTTCTTTCTGTCTTTTGCCTGTCAGGTTTCTCTGACTGATTTTTACTACTTTACTGGACGAGGTTGAAAAATACTTGCTTGAAAGTTTACCGCTATTAACTTAAATAGCCGTTAAAGTTAAATCTAGCTTCGCCCGCTTTTATAACATTTATATGTTGAAAAAATGATAAAATATTCAATATAATGTGACATCTATTCTGGCTCATATCGCAATAAGAAGTTAATTTTGTGTCTCTCCTAATGATGGGAATAAAATAAATTACAAGTTACCACATAAGTTTTTATTAAATCATCAATCACAACGTTCTGCGATAAAACAGAGCAAACAAAACGATTTTGAAACTATTATCATTAGCGCACGTGAATGCGGTAGACGTAAATAAAAGTAATAAGTTCATAAAATCAAATGACACGTGCAGCGGGCCACGCGCGACGGGTGTCTCTCCGGTTCTACGGAGTTATTATTATATTATACACCGCGTTCGTTATTTTTTGAAGTATGAGTAGGGTTTGAAAGGTTTGAATTATTCTAGCGGGCCTGAGCGTTGGATGGAATTGATAATTTATAGCGAGCTAAATGCACAGTTCTATGAGGTTTGTGAGATTTAAGGCACTGTTTCCGCAGCGCTGTGTGTATTGTCTGATGTAATTAATGTTCAGTTTATTGTTTCATTGACTGATTTTCGTAGGTGATACTTTGTGCAAATATACTGGTAGATACAATGGTACGAGTGTACGAAAATGTATTTTTATATGTTAAGTAATTCAAATCCATATCTTTCATGCTGCACCAAAACACCTTTTGTAAAGTCATTTATTGAAAATACAATTGTAATGTCTCTTTAAACGAACGTCAAAATTTTTACAATTACAAAAATGCACGCGTATTAATACAATGAGAGCTCTAAGAGAACAGTAAATTTTTCCTGTCGTTGGTAATAACAGTCCGTTCTAAGTATATGTATATCGATATAGTCACTGGCTAAGTTATTGAGCGAAATGATAACAAACACTGAGTATTTGACAGTTGCTAGATAACTGTCTTGGGAGTGATTGATAGATACAATATTGAGAATGGCCGTTAGTCGAGACAAGCCTAGGGATCCACGCGTTAGCAAAAAACCAAACTCGCCGATATACCTACAAGTTTACGTAGAGAAGTGATAAAACAATGGACCCCTGTCAGTCCGTCACTCCATACATCTCTGTCGGGCGTTTTAACTGATCGTTCGAGTTATTTGCTTTCGCCTTTCCCATTTGCTCTTTTTCCCAAACCCCGGGGATATTTATACACCTACGGTCAAGTTGCGAAGTATCGTTACTGTTATATTATGAACGACCTGTGTTATCCTGTCGATTGCGTACGTCGACGTATAATTGTTCAGATTTAATTTCGCATTCGGTACTATGAAATAAGTATCTATGTTAATTTTATTGTACAAGTGTGACCTGTATCAAGACAATATATTTTCCAATATTTAAATAAAACAATTATTATGTGACACAATGGCTCCAAACGATTTATGATTCCCTACGGGATACGGGAAACTCCTACTAACTACGAGGCATAGTACATTCTTCACTACGCTGCACTGGCGGTTATTGGCCAACCCTAATGTCGGAAGTTTTATGCTGCCAGTAGGCCGGCTACAAGCCATAACTTATGCTATCTATTGAACAACAAGTCGGACAGATTTACACAGGCGTAAAAGAAAATTTTGCTTCTAATATTCACCCCTCCAGTCGGTATCTTCCGACTGTCCGCAGTTGATTTTTTCGGTATATCGCTTAGGATCAACACACTTACCAAACTCTGAGCGCTTCCTTGGCTGGTATTATACCAACTGACACGGACAGGACGCATTGGACACCTATTTGTTTAAATGAGGGGGTTGAAACTCATTAAATACTATTAGGTAACTCAATTCTCCTTTATTAATGAGCGTGCTACAGGAAGTACGCAAATGTTACAATTTTACGAAATTTGTGATTATTATTATAATTATTTGATGTTCGGGCAAGGGACGCGGATCCCAAGGGCCACTACGACCATATTTGATCTATTGTAGCCGTACCCGTTTAAGAGTTAGATCTGGTCACCAAGTCCCACAGTCTTGATGAACTGTAGGATGTTCCTGGATTCCGAATCGTTGATCGGACTGGAGAGGATAATATTTCCTCGCAGGATGCGACCTCTGCAGTTGGTTTCCTCTGTCTCTGGACTCAATTCTCTACATTTGTTTAATATATTTTAAAACTGAATTTATAGATGGTGAATTTAAAGTTAATTTGATTTATAGCGCCATCTAGTGTCAACTTAAGCAAAAAAATTTAATTGCCTAAAATATTTGTGTTCTTTAAAATTTTCCAACATCACTCGAAAACCGATGTTGTTGAAAATGCAACCTTTATGAATCGATTCTATGACTCACATGTCTATCAATCAATCCAAAATTTTATTGTTAAACAGATTTTGATGAATCGGGGGAGAATATAGAGCTTGTAGAACGTATACCAAGCATGCAATCCAATGACAACTTCGCAATTTAAACTCGCGAAAGGGTTAATATATTCCCCGCACTTAACAGAATCCTAATGGAATTTTGGTCGAGATGATGTCAGCTCCGGCTTTCCTAAATATGTGAGATAATTCCTGCCTTACAGTTCTATAATAGGTTTTAATTTTTAACTCAATCGCTGCGTCATTTAATACGTTTTACGTTATTATTTCAATACGTTATAATAAAACTTTGCACCCTTTTAAGAGTTCCGTATTCAAGACGGAGAGCTTAACGATTTCTCATGTACGTCCTTCTCTCCGCAGCTTAACTCAAAGACCCTAACTTCTAGTAAAAAGCTATAATTGTCTTGGGTATCCTCCTACATATTTATCGCTCCGACAAAGTGGTAAAACAACGTGTTTTAACTATACTATGTGTATAATAAGCAATTAAGCTAACAAACAGTAGGATAAAACACAGGAAAAGTTACTGTTTGCTGGAAACACACAATTGTGTTTATTGCGAAAGTTCGCCGACCCGCCGCGCGCCACGATTAGTTCCAGACTAACTAATACGGCTTGTATGTTATAAAATATTAACTTGCACAGCGACTGTGAATAAGGTTAAGCGGGCGAGCTCGGGCGGGTCCGGGCGGCACAACTCGTTTGGATTTACTTTACAACTACAGTAGTGACCCGCACCGACTACGTTTGGGACAAAAAGACTCTGTATCGCTGGCGCTAGCGTAGTTATTTCATATTGCACTAAACTTTTAAATTCCGCATAACTCTTTAAAGCTTAGTTGAAACGACGATGTGTAATGCACAATTATATTTGTAAAGTAATTATAGATATATTAATTCTATACAACATTCTAACAAACAGGCCTTACTTTAACAATAAAAATAGTTACTAACATTATCCTTAGAAGGTAGATATGCTACATAATTGTTTTTAGAACATTTCGTAAAGATAATTTCAGCCATATATTATTTAGGGGTTACTAAAACTACTGACGCAGCGCACGCCGCGGACCCTTCGAGTCGGCATGATTTTTCCGACATTCGCCATAATTATCGTGTCACGTTGTAGTAAATTATAAAACTTTCCTCATGAATTACTCCGTTTATTGATGAAAACGATAGGAAAATCAGTTCCTGAGTTTAGTTTACTATATAGGTGGATGGATTCCGGGGGGGCGGGGGGCTTCCAGGTATTACTTTTATAATAAGTAGCGGAGTTCATTAAAAGTTATGTTACAATAGCTATGAATGAGCTGACCTCATAATTTTTAACTTTCCCAGTTTATACCGGACATGTCCAAATTTAAAACGTATTTGTTTCCAGCAACAATGGATTGCATTCTAGCAAACATCTATCTTCTATCTTTTGCATCTTATTTTATCTTAAATCTTTTACAATCTACTATAAAACTGTAACGAGGATTCATCTGCACATGTCAATTTTGCTGTGTTTAACGTCGGGTGTAAGCTTCTGAACGATATATAAAGCAATTGTCACCCACTCCCCAGTTTAATATACCATTAGCTAGAAAGCACAGTACTTGCACAGGCAAAAAACGAAAGCCACGGACAATCCAAAAGTGAGGCACCAGCAGTCCTTTAGTACGGCAGATACGTTTCACTGAACGGCGGCCTTAATTCACTCGTGTTCATTTGCGCGTTAAGCTCGGGTCGTATCATTAAGGCGATGTTAGCGTAGCGAGGTGAATTGGCTACAATTGAGCTAATTACCGAACGCTTTACGCCAGTGTGATAATTATCATCATATAGTCGTACAAGGTTTAGATCGTTTGCTGCACCAGCCTCGGTTGTTTCGCCAGCGTACGTTATTTGCCTGCAAATTGTTATAAGGAAGTTTTTCTAGACGATTAACGCTAGTGGCACTTGTAAAAATTCTAGAATTAAAAGAATAGAATTTCAGAGAATTTACTTCTTTAGTAAAATATGTGGCTTTATTAGAGAAAATATGATATTCTATTATAAAGTATATTAAAAGTTGATTCGTAATATTTTTATTCGTTTCGTCTTCTCTTATAACTCTCTAAAGTAAATAAAATAGAATAAACAAGTTTACGGACGTTAGACAAATGAATGAAACTACCTGGATAGTAAACGATTAAACTTTTGCCTCTTACAAGAAAGGTACAGAACAGATATAAGGAAAATAAAACAAATGGAATTAATTCACTGAAATAAAACCTACTGATAATTGTCACGATATGAAAGCAAAGAAAATAAAATAGTAACATCAAACGATATTTTAAGTATTCAGTTTATTCGAAGTATTGTATATACATTGAAAGCCTATAAAAAATAATGTTTACAATAAAATCACATCGATTTAGGGAAATTGATGGAGAAAGAAAAATACATACAAACATAGGTAATATATAATACATATTTATACTTATATTTTTTTATGTATTTACAAATTGCGAATGAGTGCGATACTTTTTAACGTACGATGATTGAGCATCAGTGTGATTGAACTATATATGTATCGGCGTATTTACTGTAACGGAAGTATGAAGTAGTTAATTATAGCGCGCCGCCGCCGTGCGCGGGCGGGCGGGCGCAACAAGTTCTGGAACTGCGAAGCTGGAAATAAATGAGCGAACTTGCACGCGCCGCCGCCTCGTACTGCTACAACTTCCCAAAGTTCATCTTAGTGCAGATAAACGGAAAACAATGTATCTTTTTATAACTTATTGTTACTTACTAAATTGTTTATTTAATATTTATCGGGTACCAAAAATAATGGCGAAGGAGGCGCACTTGACGATATACGGTAAGCAATGGATTTTAACACATGTAATGTAATACAATGTAACTATAATTTAATTACCCATTTGAAAGAATAAATATGTCTGATAGCAGTGGACGTACAAAAAACATCATAAGCAACGCGACACAGTTATAACGTTTCCGAAATGGTAAAGTTAGGTATATTAAATATATTTATCCAAAAATACTTTGCTTGACATATTATCAAACTTTTGCAACACCAACAATTGATACAAACAATCACAAGGGCTAACGACATACAAAGTTAAATATTAATGAACGAAGTCTAACAATTTTGACGAGTAACTTTGGTATGACGTTCACGTAAATGAACAATAGTTTGTTGACTGAAATGCCCGGCTTTGTTGTGACATTAACAGTGCGATAGTTTATTTATTTCAAACGTGAGCAAACCATGTTGTAGTACACAGTATCCGCGATGTCCACGTGATCTCCAACTTCTGCGTATTTTCCTCTTACAAGAAGCACTTAGTATTATAACACAAAAGAGACCAAAATTTCACGGAGAACTCTCGCGTAAGTGGCTAATTTTGTTCAAATTTACCTTTTCTTTAAAAAAAATACTCAGTACCAGAGTTCCTGACTATTATTTTTAAATGTTTCTCATTTACCTTTTCGTATTACGACCTGTAATTTGTACCTATTGCTGGTACTACAGTAACGATAGCAATTTAGAGTAAAATTTTAGTCTGCTGTAAACATAACTTACCTGAGATACAGGAATGTATTCAAAAAGAAAAAAGGATAATAAATACGACTAAAAGACCGCCACTTGGAGCGGTCGGCGATTTCGACGGCCTTCTGAATGATGACCTTTACTTGAAATTCATTCGGCTCTATCATATACAGCGGTTGTCGACCTCTGAAGGACGTAACGAGAAGAAAAACTAATTTTTCGGTTATTTATAGACAGTATAAAAATTTACTTACATGTACAATATTGTCTTAAATTATCGCATGTCATAAATTTTCCTTTAACATTTTTTCAATTAACTATGATTGACGTAAAGATTAAATCGATTAGTTCTTTTCAAAAATGATATTACATTTTTATACGTTACCTTAGTACATGAGGGAATCATTGTGTCTGGGTTCGATTCCCGGCTGGGGCAGATATTTATGTGACAGATAAATATTTGTTCTCGGGTCATGGGTGTCAGTGAAGTGTTATTTGCGTTGTCCAAGCCACCCGCGACACAACGAATACTACTGCGGGGGTATGAGTGTGTTAGCGTTAAATGATTTTAATGACCGTACCTTACCATACCAACTTTGCGGTTGGTTAAGTGGATAAACTTGT
>DWPA01005208.1:0-12042 GCA_018251375.1 Calpodes ethlius
TATAAATTTAGATCTAAAATAATTTATATCTATACATAATCATAAATAAAATTGGAGTGTCTGTCTGTAATATTGACATAACCGGTTTTGACATACGCCAAAATAATAAATTTTACAATTTTTCTGCCTGTCTCTTTGTTCTGGTTAATCTCTGAAATGGCTGGACCGATTTTAACGGGGCTTTTATTGACAGGTAGCTGTTGTAATAAGGAGTAACTTAGACCACTAAAACAAAATAAAGTAAAACACTTTTTGATAAATTTCCTGCTGACAAAGTCGCTAGCACTGCTTGTATATTATAAAATTAAGTAGTCTTAATCGTACTTGCCTAAAAGTTGCGAATGCTTGAGTTCGAATCCTGGACGCACATCTAATTATCAATAAAGTTGTGTACTTCTTACAAGGTAATTGTTACTTGCTGCCGTGAAGAAAAACATCGTGAAGAAATGTGCACTAGTGAGAGTTCTCCATAATTTTTTTAAAGGTTTGTTAAGTTTACCAATCCGCATTTGGCCCGCGTGTTGGACTATGCCCTGAACCCTTTAAATTGTGAGAGGAGACCCGAGCCCAGCCGTGGGAAAATCCACAAAATACCTAAATCTATTCAGGCATCGTTTGTCCGAATCGTTTATACCAAGTAATACGGATCTGGTGTAACAAGACCAGCTCCCTGAAAAACTGCCAACTCTTGAGCAAATCTGATCAATTCTCTGGAGCAAGTTCATATGCTGCATGTCTGTTGAAAAAATTCCCAAGCTTATCAGAATAGCTAATACAGACTGTGGGATCTTCGAATTTGGCCAGCGGCCGTCGCTCGTTAGCCATGGATGATTGCAGTCCGTAATAAAGTCATTATGTGAATAAATGTTCACGACTATATTTACAAGGCGTCTATTCGTCGGCCGTTAAAGTTAACCACTTGAGTCTCGGATGTGAATGGATGTGGCAAGTTTTTTAAAAATAGAACAAAACCTCAAAGTTATGAATTTTTTGAGTTCGGTTTCGAATTGTAATATTGGACATTAGTCTTGGCTATCGACACTTCGATATGCATGCATATGTCAAGCCTTTTAAAAATAAAATAAAACCTAGTACTTACAAATTCTTTGAGGTCAATTTCAAATTATAATATTAAATATTAGTCTTGACTATTGAGACTCTGATATGGATGCATATAGTAAGTTTTTTTTAATACAGTAAAACTTAGTACTCACAAATTTTTTGAGTTCAATTTAAAATTATTATATTAAATATTGGTATTCGTTATTTTTCTTTGACATCTATCAGTATCTACCATTTTGGAGATACTGAGGTTTATTAGGATTTAATAATTAAGTCTAATGACATTGTTAAATATGACATTTAATTAAAAAAAAACACTGTTATTTAAATTTGGAACATATTTTTTTTAAATACCAGCAATTGTACTTCGGTATTTTTATAAAAAGCACGGTTACCAATATTTTTAAATGTATATATTCTAAATTTAAATTACAGGTTTGTTTTTATTTTAACAGTATATAAGAAAAATAACAAAACAAAGTTTATGTATACGACCTGTCGAGTACTTCACAAATTTTATATATACAGCTCAACAATCCAATTATATCACGAGAACGAAGAAATCAACTTTCCAATTATACAAAGCCTAAATAATCAAGGTTATTTCAGCATCATGTATGTGTTCTCAAAGCTTCCCTTTATAATTTTTACCCTATCCAAGCGTTCTAACTCCTTCTCAATATCAGATAGGTGGCGAGCCGGCTTTGTTTGTAGATAACGAGTCCGCGACTTAATAGCACATTGTTGACTTTTTGCAACCATGTGTAAGTCAGGGGTTCGTAACCTGGGCGGTAATGCGATGGGTATGTGATACGAGTACTCGTTGCAGTATAATTTGCTCTGTGTAAGAGCCATTGATGTCACATCCGATCTTGTAGTGTTTCTATATGCAGGAAATAACTGCTTTTTACGGGTAAGAAGAGGTAAGAGAAAAGAAGTAATGAAATTGGTATGTAAAAGTATTTTTATATGGACAAGGTTTATATGCTATGTTCTTTGATGTAAGTAACCACTAAAATGTCGACCTCCAATAGACATATTTCTCCGCAGCGAAGCAGGCTGGGTTCGCTTGTATAATATTAAAATAATAGAGATAATTCTTACTTTAATTGTGCACTTAAATTTTATAACAATAAATTACAAGACGTCTTCGTTTATGTTTTATTAAAAATAGTAATAGTTGAAAAACTGTTTATTAAAAATTGCAGGAAAATGTTTACGACACCTTAGTTACACGGCTACGTTTACACCGGTGTAGGACGATGCAAAAAATTACAAGCGAACAAGCAAACGTGTCCAATGCACATAGGGTTGTCAACAAACAGGTAATAAATAAAATAAAATTCTCATAATTACTAGTTCTTTTTTTAAAGAAATAAAGATTTTTACTGCATCATGCTAATTGATTATTAATAATTTGGTCTTAATGTAAAATATATTGGTATGTGCATGAACCCAGGTAGGGCTTTGCAATGTCATAAATATATGTTGTTGTTCCATGAGATAGTGGTAATAAATAAATAAATAAACGCTTAAACTTTCCTTTACACTGTTCTCTGGATTCCCTGTGTCATTGGTGGCATGGACAGCACAAGTTAGACGTCCATGATTCATGGAATCAAAAATGTGTCTGTCATATAAATATCTACCGCGGCCGAAAACAATCCCGGGATCTCCCACTTCACAGGTAGGATCACTACCAAGTAAGCTACGGGGCTTCCATAGGATATAAATATATAATAATTATAAAAGCCATAAATTTTTACAAAATATATATTTTTTAATTCGCCGCTAACACAATAAATGCCTGTTTACCTTCATCTGACAATCTGGCAAAGTTGTCAAGTCAACTGTCAAACAAAAGAATACGACCAATTAGAGCGCACAAGATGGCCGACATTGCAGCCTTGTAACACTTGTATCACATGTAATTGTAACACTTTTTAAACGATTTCACGACAGAGGATTGCTTTGCAGCCTCATATTACTCATTTTATGAATATATTTATCTAAAAACTGGCTGGTTAAACGTTTATTCATATCCAGTTTCGAGTTTTAATATTGATATGTGAAACCTATGTCTATATAAAAAGTGGACATTTCTCTGTGGAAATGATATGAGTTTGCATTTTTTCTGTGTTTTCTTCCACTATTACACATTGTGAGAACACGTTATTTTCTCTGAACCTTAACAAAACATAATTTTAATACCGGTAAAGCTGGTCAATAACTATAAAAAATCGTTGGACAAACAGACAAGAAAAAAAAATACGTAAAAATAGTGTAACTATTTAACTAACCTCGTTTATATATAAAGCCATCATATATTTAAAAAATGTACTAAACAGTTGTAGGTACTCGTAACATGTACCAAACTAAAATTCCGTATAAAATCCGACAGGTGACAACCCTAGCCACACATTATGTTTACGCGTTGTACTCCACACCCTATTATTTCATAGAGCTTCGAGAAAATGAGATTTTTTCTGGACTTACTCTTGTACCCTCAATTACTGTTTTTATAACTCTATCCTTATAGCTACGAGTACACACGTAATGGTAGTATATTATATAACAACTTAGTTTAAAGTAAAATAATTAATACTTTAAACAACTAAAAACTTTATCCCTCAAAAAAATTTGTAACTGTGCTATTCACCATTGAGGAGTTTCCTCGTCTGAAGCCAATTCTCCGTGTAGTACCGGGTCATAATTATGATTAAATGCTATGTACAGATAGTTAATAGTATCAAGCGTTACTTTGCGGAAATCCATTGTTATACTACGTACATAGTCTACTTTGAAACAATCCGCAATTAAAATGTATGACGGTATATATGTACTTTAAAACATGCGCGGTACCTCCCTCCCTCCCACAAAGGAGTTTTAAAGTATATACCGTCATACATTTTAATCGATCATTGTTTCGAAGTAGACTTATAATAGCTTAATAGCTATGTACAGAATTGTAACCTTGTTCGTATGAGAAGTAGTTATAATGCAGCTTGCAAGACAACAATACAAAACACAATAAAACTAATAATCTAACAAATATACAAATTAATTATTACAAGGCAGAAATAAGTAAAGCGGCGGTAAGTCTTCGAGCGAACCAATTCTTGGGTTCTAACACCTCGCCTTACCTGACAAAATGTTTTAAAACATTACTTAGTACTATAATATTTACTGGTGTAGCAACTTACTTTAACGATACTCGTACGCATACATAGAACTCCTCGTGTGTATACAACACTTACAAACATGTCGTTGAAGTATCGTCCAGTGAATAAGTGGTCTGTGAGAGCAAAAAATCCTTACCGTCACATCCGTGTGTGTGGAACTAACCTTAAACCTAGCTGCTGACATCCCAACAATTCACAGGTAGTGTAAAAAGAATTACTGAAATAAAAATGTCAGATAACATTGTAAATTACCGGACCGGCGTCCCACAGTTGTTATGAGTTAACAATAACAAAAATAAACATGTTAATCCGAGTGTAACAATGCGATAGCAACCGGCACCCGTGGTGATGGTTTGTTTATTCGATAAACCCTTGCGTATTTCGTGAGATTATTCGTCATACTGTTACAGCGGAAATGTTGTTTACACAGGGTTTTTAACGTTTACAGTCGCAAATATAAAGGGACGTAATTGTTACCGTTTAAATTAATCGTGTCTCGGATTAATGTAATTTATATAAAATTTCAAGTGTTATTTTAATTCGTGGTGCTAATTTCTAATATTTAAGAGTGCAACCATTTCGTGTAAAATATGATTGTAATAAACAATTAAATAATCAAGAATTTGTTAGGTATTAGGTATAGCTTACAAGAATAAACATATTCTTGCGAAGTCAATGATATTAATTAATTTGACTATACTGTTGAAGAGAGTTGTAAACATAGGAACTAATTTAACAAAAACAAAAAAATATGTAATCCGTTAATAACTATGTATTAGATTTTATAATATTGATGTGAAAATTGTGGGATATAATATTGAAACAGTTGAATTTATAGTGATTTTATTAAAGACAATGGCCAATAAAACATATAACGAACTAATTTGCGAGACATCCGAACTAATAGGAGAAGCAACTCAAGCTGACGAAGCGGTATTTGAAGCGGGAAGCGCTGAGCGATCTTCTTTCCAACCGCTGCTTTCTGAACTACGAGTACGATACACGGTATTACTGGCGAGGCTAGATGCAGTATACGATCAGATGTTGCAGCCTCAAAAGCGCTTGATTGTGAAACGACTGCTCGAAGCGTGTTTGGGAAGATTGGTGGAGATCAAGCATGATTTGGTTGAGTTGAATCTTTCTGATTATACTTATGATGATGATGAGGTAAGATCAATGATAAATTAAGCTTGTTTTTAGTTATTTAAATTGTAATTTCAAACTTAATTTACCGGAATCATAATTATTTACGTGTCTTCCTTGCTTGGAGAGTTACCGTTATTTCTTGTTGTAATAATTGGATAGTAATTGTTAAACTCGTCAGATACCTGTGGGCGATATAAGTAAAACTTTGAAATGTGGGTTCGTCCCTAACTCGTCCATCAATTGGTAATGGAACAATGTGGTGAATTATTCTCCAGATCTACTAAGTAATGAGGAGAAGCTCCTTGGTGGGCTATTAACACCTTGAAGCCATTCATAGATATATATAATCCCTCAACCATAGGTTTTACTAAGAATTGTAGATATTACTGTTAGAATTACGATATCAAGATAAATTGATTTGATGTCGTTTTGAAAACTTAATATTCTAATCAGGCTCATAATGAAGCTGCTTGAAAAATTGATTCCAAACTCACTGCTGCAGACCATGGTGCCGTAAGATCCCTATTTCATAGTAAAGATTCACTAAAGAGTATATAATAATTATTAAGTTTAAAATAATTACTATCCGTGAAGCTCTGGCTAGATTCTAACTTCGTGCCTGGATCTGTCAACACTTCGTCTACTTTAAGCGGGGAGCTTGACATCCAGTACCTTATTTTATTGTCTCTCTTCTTTTTTGGCTGGCAACGTATTAAAGATGACGAAAGTTTACGATAACCATTTATTATAATCTGAAGTCTCGTTCATTGGCTATTTCTATAAAAAGGAATGTTTGAGTACTAACAATATATAATAGATAATTACTGATTTATTTCTAGGTATAATAATTACAATTAAATTATTTCAGGCTCTTAAGAAACTTCAAGTAACACCCGACGAAGCCGAGCCATGCGTGCCGCAGTTTTTCGTAAGAGAAAGAGAGGAAGAGGTACTTAATAGAAGAGAGTTTGTTACGGACATTTTAAGGAAACTTGGCCACGAACCACCAAAACCCAAACCTTTGGTACTGACAGAACAGCAAGCAGTCATTATCATACAGAGCCATGAAAGAGCTAGACAAGGTCGACTCAGGTAACATTGTTGAATTATCTCAGACACACCAGTTTCGATTGCAACTATTTTTAAAACAAATTAAGACTCATTTTATTCTAAATCTTAAATTGTACGTATATTCCATTGAAATGTGTTTAGTAGTTTTTGACCTACTACTCTTTTAGATTCTCCATAATGATAATACATTTTGTAAGTTAAGTATCATAATAACTCTCATTCAAAATAAGAGAGATAAGACACTCATAGTAATCAGTGCTGCTAATCGAAGGGCAGACCTGGTGCATGTAGCATCAGCTCAAATAGTTTTGTCAAAGAACTCAAGACTAAGGAAATATAATATATAACTGCTTGGAGCAATCATTTCAATCTAGTCCGTTCCAATTATCAATGATAAGGATACTAAGCCTAAGTATATAATCCCCAAAATATTTGTAATTGAATCCTTTTGAAACACAAAAAATGTTACTGAAAATATAACCGAGATTTTGAGATAATCCACGCTCATTCTAACTCCGTAAATAAATTGCGTCAAAAATAATTGCTGTAGATTAAGATGAAAACATTTTAAATGAAAAGTAGGGTAGATATAAAGCAAACTCAGATTAGCTGTTAAATTAGTTGCAATGTTTGAGTTTTGTAAATCTATGAATCTAAATTTTTGTTTAGGGTGTATTTTATGGATTGCTTTAGATCCGATGACAATGCATATTTATAACAAGTATGACCTGAACATTCAGTAATACCTCCAGTCGAGGGAACTTCTCAACGGTGAAGAACAGAAACAGATTTTTGTTACATTACAAAAACCTGTGTTTAATTTTTAAATTATACATATTAACCTGACACGTTGTAGTATGTCTTTATAATATAATACAGACTATAAATATATGGAATAATTATAAAAATGTTTTAAGGGGACAATTTATGAAGGAGATTCGTCTTCTCAAAGAAAAAGGAAGAGATCAGAAAGGCGAAATGTCTGCCGCAGCGGCCACGGCCATACAAAGAGTATGGAGAGGGTTTATAGCAAGACGGGAGACAAGGACAAGAAAACGGAAAGAACAGCTTTTAATTGGAATGGAATTACCACCATATGCTGAGTCTCAACAAATAAAGAGAGCTGAAGAAGTAGGGAAAAATTTAGTGTTACCAAAAATATATTACATTAAATGTTTTGTAGCAATTCAATTATCTTTTTTTAGTTAAATAAAATATTATAATTATTCTCTCCCAATGTTTAAGGTTAAACAAAGTCGCAGAGAACTACAAAAGGAAAGACAAAAGGAATATGAAGAAGCCTTAATAAACATAGAAGAGCAACTTCGAATTCAACATGGCGCTAAAATAAATGAGAGGATAAGCGATGAGCTTAGGAGATGGATTTCGGAATACTATGAACGAACGAACAGACTTCCCGAGTTTCCCTCTGAAGAGGGCGGTGGAAGCAGAGCTATGTTTAGTAGGCAAGGTAAACAATTATATAAATGTCTGTGGCGTCGGTGGCGAGAAAAATAAACAATTTTAATCACTTGAAAAAAATTTAATGATTTACTTCACAAATTATACGTCGTATCGTTTTTACAGCAAGATCGCGAGATTCACCATTTTTTAGGTCTTTTATCCATCCATTATCATCTTTCTTTCATTTACTTTCGTCCTCCCATTCGTACATCATCGTACTATCATTCTATTTTTCTATTCACTCTTTCCTTAATTCCACATGTCTATGTGTTTTTTTCTGAAAACATTAAATTCTTTCATAATTCGTGTTGAATAAACAAAAAAATCTTTTATCCTTAACTGAGGCTGATATAATTATGCAAATATAAAATATGCAGGGACAGGCGCTGATAGTGATCTAAGCAAATCATCTCCGGTTTCATCAAGGGATTCAAAGCGAAGTAAGGAAAGTAAAGATAAAAAGAATAATAAAACTGAAGATAACAAAAATAAAGAAGAAACAGAAGATTTACAAGTTTTTAAATGTACAACATCATCTTTTTTACAGGATATCATTAATGCTAATGAAGAGTAAGTATTGCCAAGGTTTTTACGCATTTAATATTTAAAAAAATTAACTATTAAATCGATGAATTCAATAACAAATGTAACGATATATTTTTAGATATGAAGATATTTGGAAATTTAAAGATGACGAAGATAATCTTCATGAACGATATTACAAGGATATGATAGAAAGGGAGAAAATGGTGAAAATTGAACAAGAAATAAGAAATATTGTTGATGCAATGATGAGAAGCGAGCTGGAGTTATTGCAGGCTGCATTTGATCGAGACAGAGCTCACAAGGGTAAAAAGGCCAAGAAACCACAAAAGAAGGTAATATAATCGAAGTCATAGAAAATAATGTTATTTATTTCCAACCATTACCCACAGAATAGTTAAATGTAAGTTAATATGAATAGGAAATAAAAATTAAACACCTGTTTCAATACTTTCATTGTTACAGGTTCGTCGCGGAGGAAAGAAAAGTAAAAAAAGAAAAGAGAAGGATTTGACTCCGGATCGCTCTACAGAATCACTATTTGAAGAATTGGTGTCAAACGGCATCATTCGGCCATATCCTTTAGTTAAAATTGATGATTTTATAGGCGAAAAAAACTTTGTAGCTCACGAGTATAGAAAACAAGGTCGAGAACCGTCGCCATGTTTAGGAGATATAAGACAATTGGTGAAAGAATATTGCATATTGCCTTTAGGGTCCGAGCATGTTAGAACAAATGCTCCATTAGTTCGATCTATGCTTATTTCAGGTACGAATACATTACTTAATTTAAAATAAAGATATATTTTATTCAATCTATAAATTATTCATAGATTTTGAGTAGAGATTTACACGTTACGAGATTTCAGTGGTTTAGATTCAAAGGGTTTTAGGATCTAAAAATAATTTAAATATAAATATAAAAGTACTAAATATAACTGAGATTTGTTATTTATCGAAATTTTCTTGGTAATGTTTGAATTTGTGTGTTATCAATTAAGTTTTCTATTTTATATTCAATTGGCTGCGCCTAAACGTTTTATTAACCGGCGAGACATCCTCCAGATAATCATTATTTACATTATGAATCAAATTCTAAGTCTATTCTTTTGTATTAGTACATGTATTAGTACAAAAAATAACACAGATTCTATTTAATGCTTAGGTCCATCAGGCAGTGGAAAGAAAATGCTGATTCATGCAATCTGTAGTGAGACTGGCGCTACTTTATTTGATTTAACACCAGCAAACATAGTAGGAAAATATCCAGGGAAGTCCGGACTCATCATGTTGATCCACTTAGTCATGAAGGTTTCAAGACTACTGCAACCTTCCGTCATCTGGATGGATGATGCCGAGAAACCTTTCGTGAAGAAGATTCCTAAAACTGACAAAACTGACCCGAAGAGGTTAAAGAAAGACTTAGTGAAAATTATCAAAGGTATTTTATGTATTTATTTATTCAGGCAGTTGCAATAAAAAACTCAAGTACACACATTAAGTGTGTATCTGATCTAAATGAAGGAGTATATCAGCGCTTTTAAAGCCCTTTTTACTCTGTATGAGTCAAATCTTGAACGTTGGACTAAAAATTTTACAAATTTCATTAGGCACTATGTGTTTATGATAGCACACTATACGATTTTTACTTACATTTACAACAACCATCGCTCTAATTAATCCAGCCAATTTTCACAAAATCTTAATAAATTATATAGTATCACCTTTCTCATGAATCATTTTGTACATTGAAGAAAACGGTATGAAAAGCCTTTTGGATTTTTTTCGAATTATCGCAATTTGACTAAGTTACATATTAAAAAGCGACTATATAAGTTTCAGGGCACTATTTCTAAGTTATAGTTTTTCAAATATACATTTCACTTTTAGGCATATGTCCAGAAGATCGAGTTTTATTCATAGGTACTTCTAGAACTCCCTGGGACGCTGAACAAAAGCTACTATTCCAGTGCTACGCAAAAGTTGTACAAATACCAAGACCAGACCATGGAAGCATATCGTTAATGTGGAGAACTAATTTGCACAAAGCTGGTGCTTTATCTCCAAGATTAGAAGTCTCCTGCTTGTCTAGAGTTTCTGACTCTTACACGATTGGTAACATTCATAATTGCATAATATAATTTATACTATAATATACAAAAAAATATCGATATATCGATAAATAACTTGACCACGACACCTGGCTTAGTTGGTACTGTCCTGTCTGCAAGACGACAGGTCCCGGGTTCGATTCCCGACTGGGGAAACCTTTATATGACAGATAAATGATTGTCTCGGGTCGCGGATGTTAGTGATGTCTAATCAGTGTTGTTCATGCCACCTACGACACAGGGAATCCTATTGCTAGGGTGTGAGTATGTATCTATAGATGAATTTATCTAGAACTGTAGGAGATATACGTCAGTGACAGTCTAAAGACAATAATGGAGTTACAGCTAATTAGGAACGCGGTAACGCGATAAGTCAGCCTGGATTAACATCTATTTGTGACAGACATCTTTTATTACTTGTAGCTTAGTTAGTTTATTAGTAACTTTAAAATAAGTTGATAATAATAATAACGATGATATAAATACTAACTATACCTATACCTATAGTTAGGTAACAACATTCAAGATTAAAGCATATATCGTTCCACGTTTCCTCAGGAACACTCCTATCAGCGCTGGATGCAGTGCTAACAACAAAAAGACGTTTACAACTACGTGTCAGAGCGTTGACGACGCAAGAAGTTGCCGTGCAGTTAAGCTCACGTGAGCCCGTGTACGCTGAACACGTAAGTTTACTTTTAGCTTTGTAAATCCCAATTTATAGCCTGCGCACGAGAGGCGAGAGGCGATCCTCGGCGTACTTTTGTTTTCCTCGTGAAAGAACGCTCGCAAATGTATCGACCAATGCATGCTAAGACTGTAAGAATCTCTGTGGGGGAATAACAGGGATTTGTGCAAATGTTCGTTTATCGCGTGCCTTTAATCTTGGAGGACTGTTTACAGTTCAAGGGACTGTTCTCCGTGGAGAAAATTATCCTGTCTGCAATTAATTTCTTTAAGAGGAGCAAGTACGCTGCAGTTAAAAATATATATGTATTTATAAATTTTAGCAGTCAGTCAATTAGCACAAAAGCAATTCCAAAATCGCGTATTTATTAATACACTTATGTGGGTATATATATATTTTGTTGCTGGTGTAGCTAGTTTCGAAAAAAAATCTTTGGCAAAAGTAGAACAAAATGTATTTACAAATATAATGATAATAACTAGTTATCTGATGTAAAGGTCATTATTACTGATTGACTATTATAAATTAATGCACAGGATTCAGCTGCTGAATCATGGTGGACGAAAACACCGATGGAGAGACGTCGGCAAAGAGTACTGCAGAAGTTGCAGGAGTTGGAGATGGAAAACGAAGAGCGAGCTGCAGCTTCAAAATGATTTTGTCTTTCTCTTATCATTTGTTGAAATAATAGTACTGACAGTGATTGGAAAGTAATTATATATATATATATATATATATATATATATATATATATATAATACTTAAATAGTTAATA
>DWPA01005209.1:0-12042 GCA_018251375.1 Calpodes ethlius
AAATAAGAATCGAAAATTAATACAAATTATAAATTAGATTTTTTCAATTAATATATCCGATATATACATGTTGTGACCAAAGCACTGTGATAACTCAAAATATGCAACATAAGTTCGTATTTCCACATTATTTAAGTATCTTGTAAAAATAGCATCTATTGTCACCTATGTTCGTGAAATTGTAATTTGTGTGTTTCGATTATTATTTAAATGTAGACTAACATTCGCCCAATGTTAACTCTTTCTCAATGTTTCTCACACGCTCTCTCCCTATTTTTGTTTGTTTCATTTTAATAATAATTAATGATACGTTATTTTTATATTACGTATACTTTTGAAAATGGCGGCTGGCAAAACACCATTTTTCAAATTCCCCGAACATGCGCCGTACGCGAACCTATTTAGAACGAGTTGACACATCCGGCGCGATGAATGGTTTTGGCGCAATCGCGCGGCGCAGCGCAGCGTAACTCATGTCAAATATCAAAATTGTCAACTGATCAACTGCCTTGTATTGTTTCATTTGTTTACTTTTTCAGTATTTTTTTTAATTTAATATTGTTATCATGAAACATTTTGAAAATAAGACGATAAAACCAACCAAGTATAAACTCCTTAATCATCAATTCTTTTCCAACAAATCTCGAGTTCCTACTTTTGCTCTACTTTCAGCAGATTATTCACTTACAGACTTAAATTTATATAAAGAGCATGACTAAAAATGTATAATTATATTGTTTTGAGATCTGTAACCGATATATACGCCACGATGCCACTGGTTTTGTACAGCTAAAGAAAGAAAAAAATGTTCGCGTAGTGAAATATAGTTTGTTTGTTTAAAATGATTCAGAATGTACAGAGAGAAGGAAACTTATAGTGGATGAACAAGGGAAACGATGACAAATGTTTAATGACACGATTGTTCGACTTTTAAAGTTGGTTGTAAACATGAAATAGGATTTTTGATGTAATTGCACCATTGAAGTGAAAAGACATCTTTCACGTCATTGGAATGTAATTGGAAAAAATCCAATTTGGCTATTGTCGACACTAACATTAAAAAATTTACATACCAAACAAATGACAAGATGGATCCTCAGAAATTTGTACTGAAAGGTGATGAATGAATTTGTATTGGAATGTTGACTGAGACAACTAAAGAGGTTTGAAGACAAATATTATTTATGACCAAGATCATTGTGTTGGAGTTAAAGTTAGACAACTTTGCTTCATATTGAAAATAATGCTCCTCTAGTCTTTTTAAAAGTATGACTATATTTAGTACTTAGCCTTTTTATTCCAATCACCTATTTAAAATTATCCCATGGTTGCCTTCTACATGAAGAAGTCTTTTAATATTTGGTTAGTTCAATTTGCAACAGCCATAAGCTTTGAATATGATCATCTTTTATAATAATTTTTCGGTATATGGTATTACTATGAGTCACTTTGTATTTCAAGGTAGAGAAATAAAACCATCTTACAATTTACATAAATCATTATACTATTCTTTATTTATTTAATGAGATCATCTTATTATCACAGATTCTGCTTTATGCATAAATTCAACACACCAATAAAATTTACATTTTTAGCTGTATGCATTCACCACATATAAAAATTTCTATGCTCTCGAAGCACACTCCACAGGCATTTTAAGACTGGCATTCAGTTTTCTCTATTTTACTTCTTCCTTGCATAGTTTGATTGTTAATAGTTGGGCAACCTGAATACTTGAATTCAATTTTTCTGACAAATATAATTGTAAGTTCTTATATCCTTTTATTATTTAAAATATGTGAACCAGGTTGGATCATTACTCATAATGTTTTTTACAAATTCACATCTTTGGTACTTTTGGTATATCCATCAGATATATAGTTAAGAAAATCATCAGATGTACATTAATCAAATCACTGAAAAATATACAGATTTTTGGAACACCAATATTATGTTGGGTTACATATTATTTTATGTTGTAGTCTGTCTTTCTTGAGACCTTATTCCAGAGGTTGTCAGGCAAAGGCTTGATACCTCATATGCAGAAGATTCATGATCAACTGTTGGTCCTCATATTCCTAACTCCAAAGCTGTAGGTTGCCTGGAAGAGATTGCTGTTTAGCAACAAGGCATATTTTAAGTTTTCTTTTCTTCTTTATAATTATTTTTCTTCTTTTTCCAACTTTATAATTATTTTTGATGTATAATAAAGAGGATTATTATTATAGTTTCTGTGATACAGTTGATAGATTGATATATAACCAAAATAGATGCTTTCAACTTTGGTTCATGTCTTCAATAATGATGCTACATCCAGTGATGTACATTGCCCATCAACCACTGTTAAGTTCTTTTATCTTCACTTTTGTACCAATTTGAGACCGTCTACTTCTGTACTGTACTTTTAAACAAGCCTGTATTTGTTTAATTTCTCTTCGATCTACCTGTATTGCCTTATTTGCTTTGTATACTTCAATAGTCTGAACAGCTTTATCACATTTATTTCTCGTGTAAGAAATTTCTGCTAATGATTTTGAGTCTGTAACTGAAAAAAATATATATTATATAGAAATAAAGCTGAAACAATGATTATCATTAATGATAAATGATAAAAATATACAGGGCTGCTCTTATTACTTAAAACCCATTTTTCACTTTACTTCATTACATTGATGTATGTGGTTGTAAGTGCCACAGACAATTATTGAATATTTGCTTGCCGTTTTTATATTGGTCACTGTTAATTTTGTTGGTATATTAAATAAATAATCATTTTAAACATTATGATTTAAAGTTACCTTCAATAGGAGCCGGAGTAGTTTTTACTTTATCTCTTTCTACAAGATGTTCTTCTTCTATTTTTGGTATAGACAATCTTTTACTTTTATTAGGTTTGTTTTTCATTAAATTACTTTTTCGTGTATGTACCTGACAATCGAATCTAGTAGGTACGCAATGCGGCCTCAATATAATTTTTTTTACTGATCCCATTATCTTATATCGCATGTAATTTTCCATGTCATTTTCCAACTGAAATGCAAAACATAGATTAGGAACTGCATAACCTCAAAATTTGTATTTTTCTGTAGTAAAAAAGAATTAAAGTCACAGATATTACATGTAAAGGATTGATACTTACATTGAAATGATCTTCACAAAAGTACAGGCGTGTTTTTTTGGATAATAACTTCGGATTCCTTCCCGCAAGTTTTAACCAAGTTTCTCTCATATTTATATCAGTCGGCACTTGAAGCCACAATTTTTCCGGTGTTTTAACACTAGTATTCTTACACTCCAGAACAGCACACCAATGGTATGGGTAGTAACTCATTTTTAAAACGCAATAATTTACAATCCCAATGACGTGCACGACGGACTGTTCGTTTACATACCCTATGACGTCATAACTATAGCAACATGGCGTCAAGACTGTCAAGTGTTTTCATAAAAATACGCGCGGAAATTTAAAATGCGAGACTTTAATACATTTTTTAAATGATTGAATAACATTTTTGTATTTTCTATTGAACTTTTTTAATAATTTAGGATTCCATTGAGTCACTTTTGAAAAATATATAATAATCAACTGATACCTGTTGTACACCCAAAAGAGGTCATACATAAATAACGTTATATTTGAATGGGTCGAGCGGTGTCCTTAATTCCGAGACATTAAATTTCAAAATATAATTATGTTAATATTACAACACGAAATTTGAACTACCTTATAATGAAAGTTATAAAACCGAACTCAGAACTGTCTGTTCTGCATTGCAAAATATGCTCTAAGAGGTAAGGAAGGGGAAGGTGGCCAGAAGTAACGTAATATTTGGATCAATTTATAATGATAAATATTATAAGTAAGGAGCATTTTCAAATTTATCCATAGGTAAAAAGTACTTGCAGTGAGAGAATGTAAGTAGAGTGTAATGTAAGTATTTATTTACCGGCATGCCGTGTTTGTCGGCGAGGCGCTGAGCGTACCCAGTGGCGAGTCGGGACTCCGGCGTACCACAGTCGCACTTATTGCCCACGAGCACGCGCGGAGCACCCGTCAGGCCGTGAGACTCCACCTCTTGCATCCAACTTGCTATTGACTGCATACAAATTTAAATAAAGGTTTATTAATTCGTAATTATTGTAATAATAAAAGAATATCATTGTTTTTTACTAATATAATTTTGTCTTTAATTTCATAATATTTTATTGTTCCCTCTACTGTATATTTAAAAAATGCTCAGTCTTATAATTCAATAAACCTTATTAACTTTTATGAGCAAGAAGGACTGGACTTGTATAATAATAGATTGTCTGGAAAGATTGTGCCAAATTTCGGTAGGTAACTCATGAGACCTGACTGAATATATCACAATTATTGAAAACAAATGACATGTGTACTATGTACTAAATTAAAAGATATAGCTTCAGCCATATTTGAAAATAAGTTTGATTGATATTCATTAGTTTCATCAATATTTAAATGAGCTGCATTTTCATTGTCCTAAAATATCAGTATAAACTTCTCAGACAATAAAATAGTTATAACAACTTACATGAAAAGTCTCAGGCTTGGTGACATCATACACTATGACAACAGCATGCACATTTCTGTAGTAATGTTGAACCATTGACTTGCGGAACCTCTCCTGTCCGGCTGTATCCCAGAGCTGAAGCTGCAATTCATATAGCTAAATATAAATATATATAATAAAGACAATATATATTATTAAAAATATAATTTTTTTTTTCACTCTTATTGTTATATGGCTAGATTTTTATATTGTTCTTGAATATATTTCTAAATCTGCAAACGAATACAGATATGAGAGATCAGTAGGAAAGTAATAATTACATGAAAAAAAAACAATACAGACTTTAAAAGATATTCTGGACATAATCAGACATTAAAAAACATTCTCAAATTGTTATTGCTGGCATGAGAATAGTTAACTGAGTTCCGCCCAAGTACTATCTAGCCTACTATGACTTTTTGTTAGTTACTATTATATTAGAATTAATGATACAAGAAACGCAGATTAATGATATAATTTATAATCATTATTAAAAAATATATAATTGTCATTCAACATCCAATACAACACATAAAACTATATGATACAAAACACCATCATATTACAAGAAAATATTTTTTTTCTCATAATTTAATTATTGCAAACATAACATAACATCATATCTCATTATACAGGTTGTGCATTACTAATCCAATTATCGTACAATTTATGATATCGGTACCAAATAGTTCTTTATCAAACTATTCTGGCAAATTGATAATTTCCCGGAAAGAATTGTCAGTTCTATAGAGTTGACACTTTCAGTACGTCTAGTAAACATTATTGTAACCTTTATATCCTCATTGCGTATCTTAACAGTTCTTTCTCTGAAGTCCACGCCGATTGTGGCTTCTGATTTATCTAAAAATTGTCCTTCACAAAACCGATACGTAAGACAAGTTTTACCAACTCCAGAGTCCCCTAACACGATGATTTTAAAAACTTTTTTTTGCTTTAATCCCGGTATTGTTTCACATTCGCTTGACATGATCTCACAGCAAAAGAAATACACAATAATATTATTATACACTACAATTTGAAAAGCTCTTAGAACACTATATTAAAAACATCAATATTGTTCTGTCTGTTTGTGATTATATTTTGATTGAAAAAATCCAAAATGACAACGTAATAAAGCTGTCAAATGTCATGTTGAAGTTGATTGTTAATTAAATACAATGTCAAGACTATGACGATGAAAATGCAAATTTATGAACGTTGAATGTAATATATTAATGAATAAATATATAAATATATATAATAAATAAATAAATCGTTCTGTCGTATACTCTGTAAAAATAAAGCAAATCGCCCTCAATGGAGAAATAATGGGACAACTCGTACTATCTCTACCTTGCCTGTGGACAACTTTCACAACTTTGAAAATGGGCCGCAGAATATATTTTAAATAATAAACATTTGTATTAAACATAATGTTTATTTATAATTTTAACACAATATAAAAGCGCTTTCCTAGTATTTATTTAATAAACATATTTTTTCTTCTAAAATTTAAAGCAATTTAGTAGTTTTTAAATTATTTGCGTATGGCAAGCTGCACATAGTAATTTTTGCAGATTTGGTAGTTTTTTTTAGTAGAATATTGGAAATGACCGATGACGGGTAGATTGTGCTAATTAACGAATTAGACGCGTAAACTATTGAATTATTTGTTATTTTTAAAAACCAACGCATCAATTAAGTGTTGTTGTGTGCTGTTTTTGTATTGTTTGTTGAGTATTGAATATTACTAGCCAGTATATAACCTCTTAGGTTGACCTATTATTACTTCGTTATAATATTGTTCCTTGTAAGTAAATGTACCTAGTGATTCTTCGGTTCGCGATAAATGAAAGTGTTGTTTACGTTCTGTGAAGTTTACGGTGTTACCGATGCGTGTGCTGACGAGCATAGTGATAGAATATGTGATATGTTAAAATGTGTTTGAATTCGTGTAATTCAATTACGAAGTGTTTTTGTGGTGCTGGTCTGATGCTGCCGTAGGATTGCCATGTCCCGCCTCGTGGACTACTTCGTTATAGTGGGTTTTGACCACGAGAAAGAAAGTAAGTTGAACAGAGCACAATTCAAGATCATTTGAGTCAGGTTCAGCTTATCAGTTTCTTATCAGTACCATTGTAAAACAACTGTTTCTGGTACAGTGTAACTAGATAAGATTTTTGTGTTTTTTATTTACAATGTGAAGTTATTTTTAATTACACATAAATAAAAAAAAAATCTGTTACACACATTAGTTATTTATTGAAAGTATATAGTATATTGTAGTAATGGAGTATACAATTAAATCCTTTTTTTAACCATTATACTGGATAGAAAAAAATAATATACACAAGTGGGTAATTGACTTACAACAAAATTTTATAATTAAAGTGTTTAAACTTTGATTTTGTTACCCATTGCTGTTATTTAGGTTTATAATGGTTTTAATTGTTGTACCATATTTATTTTATTAAGTATGAAAATTTTAATAATTTGATGTTTAGAATGACAATGGATAGTCTTGGATATTAGAGAGTTTTAAATATACTTTTAGAATATAATGTGAGCATACCTGACTTCTAACATGTTATGTTTAAAGTTAAAACCAAATGCTAAAGTTCAGTTAAAAAGTAATTCAATAACCATATTACTTATGTATGACCTCACAACTGTTATGAACATTTCATAACTCACAATATCACTATGATTCATATTGGCTTCTACAGTCATGTTTATGAGCCCGCAAATCAATTCCACTTCTTGTAAGTGGTTGGTTGTCTAGTTCTAAATGTTGTTAAATTGGTGTCTTAATTTGTTCAGCCTTGATTCATGATTCTTGGTTCATGATATGCGTTTATAGCAGGCTGATTTGTGCAACCATGTTGATTGCTAATTCTGTGTATTGCAGTATAAAATTTTTATTAGTTATTTTTATATAAAATGCACTGTTTCTTAGTTTGTTAGTATGTGTGTTTGGGTAAAATCTTATAGCTTAGAACTACTTCCTCTTATCCTTTGAAGTTAAGATTTTATTTTCTTTAGTTTCAATCACATTTCATTTATACAATAAGCGTGGCCTAACCGGACTTGATTTGTAACAAACATATCATAATCTTTATTTAATAAAAATGAAATTTAACAAGCTTTAATCTCTGGCTAAATGAAATCAAATTACAATATTTTTTATTACAATTATAATTTATATGATCTTATATTGGAAGATCTGTAAAGCAAATAAGTATAGTAAAAAATATCATAGGTCTGAGCAATAGCTTTAGCAGCAACAGCAGTTCATTGACCTGTGTATTGAGCCTAGAGTTCCATGATTGAGTCATAGCCATCAGATGTTAATGTAATTTTTTTTATGGGTCATTATTTGTCTGTGTGTTCATATCAGTGTTGGGCTGTGATTCATTGTGTGGAGGAGTCAGTTTTTTACTGAAGACTGTAATAATAAGCAATTTGAAGTACTGAGTATAATCTTAATTAGACTCCCGTCTGCTGGTGGAGTTTTTTATCTGCTTTACCAGCTAATTTAAAGAGATGCCTCTATAATCTATGGAAATTTTATCTTTCAAATGAAAGAGATAATTAAATGAGAAAGATAATTATGAAGTGATTCATCATTTCCTTATTGTCAGGCAAAGAAATTTTATTCTTCTTTGGTATTGAAAATGGATGGACAGAAATAGCATCACCATTCTCACTGAACAGTCTATATTATTATATATATAGATATATGTGTGTGTGTGTATGTATGTATGTATAAATTGCTTGATGATTAGTGACATAGAATGTA
This sequence comes from Calpodes ethlius, assembly GCA_018251375.1. NCBI lineage: Eukaryota > Metazoa > Arthropoda > Insecta > Lepidoptera > Hesperiidae > Calpodes > Calpodes ethlius. The sequence goes on from DWPA01005209.1 coordinate 8,371, forward strand.
TATATGCCTGAGAGTTCTCCATAATGTTCTGAAAGTTGTGTGATGTCTGCCAATCCGTATTTGGCCAGCGTGATGGATTATGGCATGTACCCTTCACATTGTGAGAGTAGACCCAGTGGGACAGTGGACTTATTATTTACTTTGAATTAGATGTCATTTAATTTGAGGTTTAAGGTTTTTTTGATTTTTCCAAATCCAAGGACTAATCAGAAAACAAAGTTTGCTTTTTTAGTGGTCCGTTTTAGGTTTGCCATGTCCGTCCGTTCGTCTGCCCGGAGTATACGTATTATATAGTATATTATATTACTATTAAAAATATGTAATTTTGCATGGGTTCATATATTTCTGGCAATGACAAGAGGTAGAATAAAATGATAAAATATTTTTTACGGGTACCTACCTACACTTAATCTACATAAGGGATATTTTTTTCTCGACTTCCCCATAGTATGGGGTGGCGTTACGTAGTTCTTTCAAATTTATTACTGGTTTTCTAAGATTTTTTTTTTTAATTTAGAAATCCGTTTGCAAAATATGAAATTTTAAAGTGGTAATATACAGGATGAATTTTAAAGGTAAACGTAATCACGGTATCACGGCTACTTCAGATTTGTGAGTTATCAAGTAACGTGTAGTTCGACATTGTTCTACATTGGTATGCATTGCGCGTGGCCCGAGACGCACTCGGCTGGTGTCATGTGAGAATTACGCAATGTGTAACGAATTAGTCTCTTCAATAAGACTAATTAAAAATATTGTTGGTTGTCTCGCTACTATCATTTCAAATTTGTCACATTCAGTTGTTCTCAATAACGGTCGAGTGATTTTGGTGGTCACATTACATTAAAATTAAAATATTACACGTCATTTATGGAAGAAATGTCACCAGCGTGCGAGGATGCGTTTTTAAGTTCGCGGAATGGCGGTCTTGGAGCGTCAGGTGTTTAGTGACCAGTGAATAGTATAAATGTCACTCGTTTACGGGGAGTCTTGCCCTGGAAAAATGATGGTTTACAAATGACACAACCTTTTTAAGCAAGATAGGGATTCACTTGAAGACGACCCACGACCACTCCGAAACGCACAGGTGATCACTCCGGAAATTGTAGCGAAAGTCAAAAATTTAGGATTGGAAGATGCTCGGCTAAAGAAGCAACAGTTAGCAAAAATGATTAGAGACTATCAGATATGTTAATTTTTTTTATTCTGCATGATTAAGATCAGCGCGCGGTGAGTGCGAAGACTGTTCACGCCGCTGCAAAAACAACAGCATGTTGAATGTTCCCGAGCGTTTTAGACCTCTGTGGAGAAGTCAAGTATATTGTACTGAATCGAATTGTTACTGGAGATGAAAATTCGGTTCACGATTATGACCCTGAGTCTAAACAAGACTCCATGCAGTAAAAAACTACCTCCTAAGCAGTTTAAGGTGTCACGATCGGTCGGAAAACTCATGGCGACAGTCTTTTGGGATTCAGAAGGAATTTTGTCAATAAATAAAGGTGTCTAGAGAATATTATGCAACAATTTTGAAACGGTTAAAAGAAGCCATGAAAGAAAAAAGAAGAGAAAAATTAAGCAGAGGTGTCCTGTTATTGCACAACAATGCGCCCGTATACAAGAGCCGTATTGCACTGGCTGTCTTCATAATGTGGGCTTTAATGTTTTAAATCACCCACGCTATAGTCCAGATCTGGCTCCGAGTTATTATTATATCTTTCCAAAAATGGGGCTCGTGAAAAAAAGGTTTCCACAGGCGAAGAAGTGTATTTTTTCGACAAGGACAAAATAGTTTTATGAGGACTTTAATATATTAATATAATAGAAAGATTGAAAAATGTTTTCTTCTTGCAGGAGGATATTTAGAAAAAATCATTAATTCTATCCGCGAACTTAATACCGCCCTCTCGTACACTCAGCGGCACGTAAAGTGGCCCAAGGATAATTAAGGGGCTTTAATACAAACAAAATGAAAAAGAGTTGTATGTGACTTTATCACTACAATGATTTTTATTGAGTGTTGCAAATTCAGAATGTTATGCCGTTTGCACCATACATCCATTTAAAAGTTACTGTACTGCTTTGATGTAAAAAAATCTATTCCAATTTCATATATTTTTAAATATATTGTATCGATTCTAGAAATAAGGTGGGATTCATATCTGTGAATAGATAATTTTCTTGAAATAATATAATATATAATAATAGAATTTAATATATATAATAATAGATAATTTTTAGGAAAAGAGCTTATCAGCTTGAGTAAATAACATCTCTGATAAAGAAATCGATTTTACCTACATATATTCATTATCTAATTAGATAGGTAACAGCTCTACTTAGCCATAAAATGACTATTTTAAAAAATCTGGCCCTTGATTAAATCAATTCACCACCTATAATACTTTAAGATAATATAATGTTCAGTTCATAGATGATGCTATTTTTATTATGAACCGAATGAACTGTAAAAGCGAATGAAATGGGTAACAACGCTCTTTGGTGGCAGTCAAATCAAACTAAAGCAATTGCTTTAATTGTTTCTGTTACGAACCAATAATGACAGATGTTAATTCTAATGTGATTTCTTTTTTGAAATTGTAATAAAATTTATAGAGCAGAAAAAATATTGAGATGTCATTCATTTTTAAGGCATTAACAACTCGATATTCACCTAACAGAAATATGTTATTATTGATTCTTCTTCACTGAAAAATAATATTTCATCTATATTATTTTTTACTTTTACTTACAATGAGTAACTATTATCTAAATCTGTATATACTATCTAATAAAATTAATAAATAACGCTACCACACTCATACCCCGCCGTAGGATTCCCTGTGTCGCGGGTGGCATTGCCAACACGAATGACACGTCTCTAACACCCATGACCCGAGATAAATATTTATCTGCCCCGGCAGGACTCCTCGCTTCGCAGGAAGGGTCACTATCAACTAGGCTACGGGGCCGACGATCTTGTTTTGTGGTTTCCGTTTGATTCATAGACAGGTAGAGCTTCCTTACTGATTAATATGTACATACATTAAAATATTCAAAAACTATTTCTTTCAGTCCCGTCATAATTTTACTTGAGACTAGCACAGTCATATTTTAAAATCGGTTGTAAATTTTAGCTGCTCGAAATCTACTACGAAGGCAAAGAGGCTAGCATGCTCGTCGTGTTGCCACGTGAGGTGACCGGGCTGGATGCCGTACTACATAAGCTGGCTGGCGGCCACGACCTTCTGGCTGAGCGTGACAATATGTACGAGAACAAGGTGCGAGTGAGACTTCCCAAGTTCAAGATAGAGACAGAAATCGATCTGAACGGGTTGCTGCCAAAGGTAAGTTATATGACTTTATTATTTGACACTTATTATCAATGAGTGTCATTGTATTTATTACTATTAATGTATAATTAATTGCTTCTATTTATACACATAGGGAGTTGAGTAGCTATGTTACTGCCACATCTACATCATCAAGAACCAAATGGGTACGTAGGGATGTGCTATAGAAACGAATACTCTGTTCCTGTTGTTTATATATATGAGCAACTCCGTAAGAGATCTAGTCGACTTATATAAAATATTTTTACGTTAATTATTTATCGTCACATAAATTATTTAAATCGGAGGTTTTAAAAATATTTTTTATATTTGTTTTTAT